>JABCKJ010000478.1:0-14998 GCA_018850815.1 Asterophora lycoperdoides
TGTACAGTACCAAAATCTGTATCCGCCCTTCCGTCCTTCCGTCGAGTGTATCCGAGCTTGGTGTGGCGGAGTCACGCATGTCCCACGTGACCTCAGCACATCGTACGCAAGTCTCATCTTCAACACTCTCCTGGACTCACCGTACACACTAGGCTTTGCAAAGGCGCAACACAATGCAGTGTTCGTGGTGCGCAGGCCTTGGAAGGGGCTTGGTGAATAAATCAGCGATGTTGTCTGTACTCGGAATATATGTGAATGAGATGTCCCCCTCCTCAACGTGTTCATGTATGAAGTGATGCCTGACGTCGATGTGCTTGACTCGATTATGGTTACATTTGTTCTTGGCAATAGATATGGCTCCATTGTTGTCTGCTCAGATTGCCGCCGGCTGCAGCTGTGGGAAGCCAATTTCGTCGAGGGACGTGAAAATCCATTGCGCCTGCTCAACAGCCCATGACATGGCCATGTACTTGGCCTCTGTGGTGGATGTGGTGACCTTCGACTGATATTTTGATCCCCCAGCATGTTGGGCCACTGGCCTGGATAAAGACGTGATCAGTAATTGATCGCCTAGTATCTGTGCATGTGGCAAGATCAGAGTCGACGTAACTGTGGGGAGTATGGTCATCGTAAACAGCTCCCCCGTACCGTAGTTTGTAGTGGAGAATTGCCTTTATGTACTGGGGAATGTGGGTGAAAGCTTGCCAGTGCTGTTTTCCGGGGTTCAAGGCAAATTGGCTGAGTGTAGCGACTGCAAATGATAAGTCAGGTCGGGTACCAATCTGCGCATACATGATGCTGCCCAAGACTTTGCTGTAGTTCCTGTCTCCCATGAATTCATGTTCCTCGTCCGTTGTCGGCACTTGTGATCAGTTGAGTACCACACCCGCTGGTAGTGGCGTGTACTTGGGGGCACAGTCCGTCATGCCATACTTGTCGAGTACTCGCTTCAGGTAATTTTCCTGGTCCATGGTGAGGATGTGCTGCTGGCGGTCATGAACAATGCAAATGCCCAGCACAAACTTGATGTCGCCGAGTTTCTTGATTCCATACCTCTCCCCCAACTTGGCCACAGCAAGGTCAGCCTCTGCCTTGGACAACGACATCCCGGTCCCCGGATGTATTATCAGTGTACGTGCTGGTGATGGTGGTCCCGCCATCCCGATGGGCGAGTACCCTCACCAATGGGTCAGCTCTCGACCTGTGATCCCTGATGCATGCCATGTCCTCATCCAACGCCTTCCACCAATTGTAAGCCCCATCCATCGTCCCATACAAGGCCTTGTCTACCAGTGCAACTATTTCCTTCGTATCCTCCTTGTCCCATTCATGCCTCATTTGCTTCCCACCTGCACTGGGCACCCCATCCTCATTCCCGTCTACATTCTTCCCCACCGCCAACTCCATCCTAAAAACCTGCCCCCTCGTTTTCTCGTATCCCTCTGGCTGTTCCATCAAAATGGGTACCTGATTCAGCGTGTTAAGGTAGGCACACTGGAGTAATTGATCTGCCAAATCTCCCAGTCGAGGAATGCATCAACAGCCAAGTTAATGCAAAGCAATTTGTACTGCACCACAGACACGTAACTTGCAAAGAAATCAACCCCCGGGATCTGTGAAAACCCTTTAGCAACAAGTTGGGCCTTCCTGCCAATCACCTTCCCATCTGTGTTGTATTTCAGCGCAAACGTCCACCGGTTCTTCATCGTCCTCGTGCCTTCTGGTTCTCCCACCAAGGTTCAGACTTCGCGCTCATACATGCAGCACATCTCCTCGTCCATGGTCGCCCTCCAGAGGTCCGGCCTAGTCATGGCTTCCCAGTAGGACTTCGGAATCCAAGACTCAACATCGACCAGGGTGGCAGCTGACAGTGCAGTATTGGTTGATTGCTTGTTATTGCAGGCCCAGTCCAGTCTTTGTGCAGCCGCCACTCGGATATCTGCCTCAGTCTCCTCTGCAGCGATGGCAGCCTCCGTCTGCATGCGGATCCACAGTTCTGGCTCAGGCTCTGGGAAGAGGGGTTGGACAGGTAGCCTCAGGGGTTTGATGGGGTCAGTGATGGTGATCGTGGGTGTAGCAGAAGGATCAGGTGCTGGAAAACTGAGTGTAAGGTTGCCGAAGGTGGGCCCCCCAGAGTCATCCTCTCCAACAGGTTCGAGAGTACGTTTAGCCTGCCCTTCCTCGAATATGACATCACACAAACAAAAAATATGTCCATTTGATCAATCAAGTAGTTTATAGTCTCCGCGCCCAAAATAACCAATCAGGGCCGCTTTGATGGACTGCACGTCTAATTTGCTTCTGCCGTCCTCCTTCAGGATCTTTGTGTATGCAACACAACCAAATGGTTGCAGGTGCGAGACGTCCGGCTTCCTCCCTGTCCTGATCTCTGCAGGTGCATGGTTAGGGTGACGGGAGCTGGGCACAAAGTCCCTGACGTATATGGCGCATGCCGTAGCTTCTCCCCAGTATTTTGCAGGAAGTCCGGAGTTGTCGAGCATGCTCTGTCCACGGTCCAATATGGTACGGTTCTCCCTTTCCACCACACTATTCGCCGTTGATGAATGTGCTGCCGTGGTCTCATGGATAATGCCAAACTTGGCAGCATACACTGATCACCGGCTATTGACAACCTCGGGTCCCTTGTCAGTCCAAATACGGTCTGCCGCTCTGACTCCAAGTGGTACGTCTCGAGACACATGACGGTGGTGTCCATCTGCTTATCCGCCAGGAACCAGCCCTTCATACCAGAACCCCCTTGGCAGCACCTGAGCATCATGTAGATTTTCTCCCCGGTTGTTGCAACCCACGTGGATCCCCACAGGTCAAAGCTGACTCGTTCGTTCAGCTCAAGTTCTCATATCAAATGGGCGGCGGGTTTGTTTTTCCATTATACAGCTCTCACACCTCCCGTTGACTGACTCCTTCGTGACTGTTAGGCCTTTGACCAACCCCTTGCAAACCATGTCCTCCAGGGTCCCCTCGCCGACGTGGGCATGTCAACGGTGCCACATCTCCATGTCGGTTGCCCGCTGGAGTGACCTGGCAGATAATACAGTGAGGCGTGGCAGGAAGTCAAGACAATACATGGTTTCATTGTAGCACACTCCGCGCATAAACAGATGGTTTGTGGGATCAAGGAAGATGGCTCCGTGTTTATCGAAGGTAACTGTACACCCCTTCTTTGCTAGGCAGCCAATCGAGAGAAGGTTGTGGTCGAGCTTGGGTGCATGGAGCATGTTCTCGAATGTAAGTTCAATTGTCTTGTCCTGGAATTGGATGAACTTCCTAACGCGGCCCCTTCCCAGTATCTCAAACCCTCCACTGCTCGCCGTGATACCGGTGTCATCTACCCTGGGCACAGGTTTGTACGTCTCAAAATCCCTGCAGTCCACAAAGAAATGGCAACTAGCCCCAGAATCTGCATAACTGACCACGGGCCCATCACTGCTGCAGTTGATTGCAGAGAATGCCAGGTACCGTGACGTTTCTTCTGGCAAGTTTGTGGCACTAATGACAGTCATGGAGTTAGCGGTAGGAGGTGTAGTAGAAGCAGCGGGAGTGGCCGCTTTCAGTCCTTTCCACCAGTCTGGGTATTGGCCAGCCAGCCCGCCACCAGGGCGGAAACACTGGTCTTTGGTATGGCCAGCTTGCCCACAGGTCAGGTTGGTGCATTTCAGTTTGGGGTGGCGCACTGGTTGTTTACCAGTCTGGGTCTGGGCTGACAGTGCCTGGGTTGACTTTACAGGTGCTACGGTAGTTGGTGGGTTGACCAGCATTGCGTGGGTCATGAGACAGATTATGACGGTGCTAGAAGTTTTCTCAGCAAGAAGTGATCCAACGAGGACACTCCATGATGCGGGCATCGACTTCAGTAGGTACGTGCAGAACTTCTTGTCAGTAATCCCGGCTCCCTGATTATTTGCCTTCATCCACGCTTCGTGCATGTCTGCGATGTGCTTCTCCATATTGGTTCGCTCATCAGTTTCTCCTTGGCCGCAATCAATCCGAGGTCGGTGTGTGCATCTTGTGTATCACAGAGCGAGGCCCAGCACTCAGCCACGGTGCCATTCATTTTGACACCCTGGCCAATCGGATTGACTATGTTGAGTGTGACTATGCCTTGTGCATAGGTGTTGCACTGGTACCATTCCTCGAACGTGGGTGATAAGGAGCCCCAGTAAGTGGTTGCAGGGGCTGGATTGGAAGGGTCTGGTGGTGATGGCTTCTTTATGGCCCCATCGAGGTAGCCCATGAGGCCTGTCGCTTTGGCTGCATTGACAATGGTAGTCTTCCATTCGAGCCAGTTTGAGCCGTCGAATTTTTTGTTGGTCGGTAGTAGGAATAGTGCAGGTGCAGACATTTTGTTTCAGAATATATTCAGGTTCAGGTCAAGTTTGAGTGTCTCAGGGTCGGGGAGTGTTCCGTCAAAAATCTGAGCTTTAGTTCAGAGCAACGGGGCCCATAACCTGTTGTAAAATGAGCTCAGTCGTATCTCTGGGAATGACTTATATTTATTTGTATACCTGTTGTAAAACGAGCTATGCTACTGTCAGTGGCGCAGCCAATATGTATGTAAGATAAAACACACCTCAGTCGTATCTCTGGGAACGACTGAGGTGTGTGTGTGATTGGGTCTGTCCATATAAGAAATAACTGTACAGTACCAAAATCTGTATCCGCCCTTCCGTCCTTCCGTCGAGTGTATCCGAGCTTGGTGTGGCGGAGTCACGCGTGTCCCACGTGACCTCTGAATTCAGCGCATTGTACGTGAGTCTCGTCTTCAACACTATTCCTGCAACGCAAATTAGGGACCTCCTGCAGCACTGCCTGATACACCTGTATATATTCCTGCTACACCAGCCCAGCCACCTGTTCCCAGAAAGGCCAGCTGGACTTGTGAAGATGAACAAAGCTGCCGTAAATCTGCAGCGTGCGGCAGCTTTGTCACAGAAGGTCACACTTTTTGATTGCACTGATCTACCTAATGAGGCAAAACCGATTTAGATTCTCGCATCGGTTTTGCCGCCCAAAGTTTAGTAAAGCTGAGCAAACCTCAGGTAAGGAGATTACCAATTGGACTGGTCCATATCAGAGGTCAAAATAGCCAGAGTAGTGGAGTAGTGAATCATTGCAAGGGAGGGAAAGCATCTATGGAGGACGTTCGGGGGTACATGTGATGGTAGCGTCATCCTTTTCCGCCCAACTTTGCAGCTCGCTGCTTACAAGCCCAGCTCGTCGGCATATGGAAGGGTGGTGATATCTCCGACGGCGACGTATGTGGGTTTATTGTTAAGGAGACCGGAAACAGCCTGGAATCATGGCATGTCAATGCAATGAGAAAGTGACATCGGTGAGGGTCAAGCTGACCTTGGTGAAGGCAGAGGCTGAGACGTTATCAAAGGCGGCAAGGGACGCTTCGAGGGTTGTCGGTGTGCCAACCAGGACCTGTGCAAAAATACCGATTCAATGTTGACAATGGTGATGCACTACAAAAAACGCACCTGCGAGCCCAACGCCGACACAAGCCCATCCCTGCTCTCTGCAGCGCTTGCCACCGAGAATTTAGCCTTGACCACTGCCTTCTTCAACGCCTCTGCGTCAATACCGACCGCGGCCTTCTTCAGGACCTCCACTGCAGCCTTACCAGCCTCCTTCACGCCAGCAGTGGTCTCTCCCTGGACGAGGAGGCCAACGAGGGTGGCGTCCGAATAGGGGAGATATATAGCCTGCACTGATGCGTCCTGCGGAATTGCGGAGGCGATTAGTGAAGTCCCTTGCGACCACTTGATGGAGGCTTGGGGCGAAAGGTGCGCCGCGAGCGCCGCAAGTTCCGCAGATGGTGCGCCGGTTGTTCCGAAGCCAACGAACACAGTCTGGAGGCCATCATGCTCAACTCTGGTCTCACCACCAAAGTACGACGAAGGAGAGGAGGATGCAGCGTCGGATGCCGGCGCGGAGGAAAGGAACTTCTCGACGAGCTGTGCGAGGAGCGTCTGATCAATGCCGGAACCGATGACAGCGATGTTGCCTTTGCTGAAAGCAGACTTGGCGAAGGATCTGATGTCCTCAGCGGTGATGGAGCTGTGGGAGGGTCCGGTGAGGGACGCGCCGAGTCCGGAACGGAAGGCAAGGGCATGGGCGACGTCAATTGCGCGTGTAGCAGGGTCTGCAGCGACTGCAGCGGCATCGCTCTCGATCAGTGGAGTCACGTATTCCTCGAACTCGTGACGGGTGTATTTGGCCGAGGTGGCGAAGGAAGAGAGGACGTCGACGAAAAACTGCCTGTAAAAAGTTAGCATATAAAGAAGACCACAGGAGCGCACTCACTCGTCGCCGCGCAGGAACTCAGCTGTCAAGGCCAGGTGCTCCCGGGTCAAGCTAGCAGAGAGCACTCCTCCGTAGAGCTCACTTTCGCGAACCGTCCCGATGGCTGAACGCTTTGCGGTGCTCTACATGACTTCTACCTCAGTAACCCTTTTATAAGATCCGTCAACAAACCAACTCACCTTGAACGCAAAGTTTTTGAGTGCATTGGCCACACCAGGCTTCGACTGGAACCTGCTTCCTGCCTTTACAAGAATTGTCACGGCAGAAGTAGGCTGGTTGCGGTCGACTGCGGCCACCCTGATGCCTGCACTGTCGGCTACAGTGGCAAAGGAACGCGCAAGACGCTGCGCTGTCGACGCTCTTGTGGCAAGCATATTGAGTGAAAAAAATGGTGAGACGACGTTCAGCGTTCAGAAGAGTTGTTTTCGGACTGGCTGGTTTCCGGATGTTTCCGGATGTGTTTGAGCCGATCAGTGAATGGGGGGTCTCCCAGCCATTGGCCAATTGTGGACCGTGCCACTGTAATTTACGCCGGGCACTACCTCGAGTCAACAGCACCTCAACGCACAGAGCTTTCATCCTGACAATGTTCTGTAATGCACAGAATATCGAGGGCATCCAAAAACTCCGAGAATGGGAAGCGTCGTAAGTACACGTAACTAAGCAACATCAAGAGGTCATAAATAAGATCGTAACGTGGATTTTTACAGTATAGTATCACTTCTTGGGAATTTCCATGCCCTCGTAACCTTGAAGGCCTTTGCGACGCAGCATAGCAAGGGCGTCCGACACGGAGGCGCGAGCCTTCTCGAGGGAAGGAGGGCCACCAGGAAGACCAAGCCGCTGCTTCGACATGTTCAGGTGGGTGTAGATGCCAGGAACAACGTTAGGCAGATAATCCACGACGATCTGCTCCTAGAAGTCGATGATTTTTTGATTCAATAGTTTGATGATGAAAGGACTGAATTACCTTAGGATCAAGCACTGTTATTCCGCGCTGGAGCCACCACATTGCACTTGTGAACGATTCATCATTGGGCGGGCTGGCACAGACGAGGGCCGCAAGCTGTGAGGTATATGTCAGGGGAGTCAAGTGAATGGAGACAAAAAACACATACGCGATGCATCGCAGTGAGGATCACTGGCTGGGATAGCGGGCCAGGCCTGTCCAAGGGCATAACAACATCTGCATTCATACGAGATAAAAGAACCTGCAGGTCCCTCAAGTCCTCGCTCAAGACTGCGGGAAGGAAGATTGATTCCCACGTATCATTGGCGGTTGAGGAGTTCTTCGGTTCAGGCTGCTGTTTGGGTTGGGGCTGAGCCTGAGGAGGCGGCGGGGGAGGCGGAGGGTATGGGATCGTCGCAGGGTGCGAGGCTTGAGGCGCAGCAATGCCAGACGAGTACCATTGTTGGTGAACCTGAGGGGGTGGTGGCTGGGGAGCCTGCTGAGACTGAGGCTGCAGCTGCTGCTGAATCGTCCCGATCTTGTGGTGATAACTGGTAGGGCCTTGCTGAGCGACAGGTGGGTTTTGATGACGAGGATGCACCTGGTTCATGCTTCCTTGAACAACGGGGATGATGGCGCCCGGCGAGTTACGGGTCTGGGGTTGCTGAAGATGAGCAGCGGGGTTGATGCTCAAGAATTTCACATGGTCCGACAGCGTTCTAACGGTGTGCTCCAACTCGCGAATCGATGTCTGCAAGAGAAAGTATGAGAGCGATGGATAGCCTGGTACGAAATCTCCCACATACCTCTTGATTCCTGAACAAATCGCGCTGCCAGGATATCAACTCAGCCTTGAGACCGTGGATCTCATGACGAAGCTCCTGCGATAGCTCTTGGTGCATCCGGTTCATCTGTTGGTTGTAAAGAGGAACAAAGGTCTTCGACATCGCTTCGTGAACATGACCGCCGAGAAGGGGTGTTAGATTCGTCGACAAGACATGCGCGAAGTGGGCGGAGACATCGGCGCGGAAGAGGAGCTTCTCCAGCTCGCCAGGAAGGCTCTGTAGAGACCCTTTTAGCATGACGTAAATCAGAGTAAACAAGCCGCGTCGACTAACCTGGCTGATGAAGTCAACCAGCCCACGGCCGATCTGCTCATTCAACGCGGCCTTGACTTCGTTCTTGGTGATCGTCTCCAAGGAGGGCAAGACGGAATTCTGGACTTCGTTCTTGACGGCCATTTCGACGACGCGGGTCGTGTTTCGCGTCAGCTCAGTCGAAATGAGCTTCAGGATTTTCTCCTGGCGAGCGAAGTCCTCCGCCTGCTCATGCGCACGCGCGTCCTCAATGCGTTGATCTGCGTGAACAAGATGCTCAATCAGTGTTGGTCAGGTGTGGCTGAGGGATGACGTACGTTGCTTGTCCATCTCCTTCCCAATAAGTCGGCCAATCCGCGTGTGCAGGCTTTCCTCCGTCCTCTTGATCTCGCGACTGAGTGCCTGCCCGAGAGAGGAGTCGTTGATTATCAGCGCATCCGTTCGTCCGTTCTTGTCCTTGTCCTTGTCCTTGTTCTGGTCATCCTTCTCCTTCCAGTTGACCGCTTTGGCCTTCCCTTTGCCGGCCTTGGGGTCGTCCCGGGGGAAGTCGCCGTCCTCTGAGCCAGGCGAGCGCGCGCGAGGAGATGCGTGCAGGGATGCATTCTGTGCGGTGACATTCTGCAAGACCTGGGAGACCTGACGCTGGCCTTTGATTTCTGAAGGTGCCTGAGGAGAATCATAAGGCAGCTTGCTCAATGTAGTGGCGAGCGCGGTGTCGAACCATTCTTTGCGGATGAGGACCTGGTCTACGCCGCTCGAATGTACTGAAAATGCGACGAGTGCCAACTCGCCAGGTGAAACCTTGGCCGCGACGCACGCTGCGTGGGCCTCGTCACCAGATGGATCGGCGTCTGCGGTGAGGATGACGAAGTGGATGGTAGGTTTTGGCCCAACAAACTCGACCACTTGGTCGAAGCCGCCTCTAATCGCCTCCTCCCCATTGACGACCGTCGACTCGAGATTGATCCTGAATGCGATCAAGCTCTCGCGGCGGCAGTTGGCAACCCACAGCGTCTGGATCCTAGAGTCGTAGCTCGCGTGGCCGAACATGTCATTATCATCTTGATTGCTGTTGACAAACTTGATGGTTGAGAGAATTTGTTTAGTTGTAATTGACAACAGTTGGAAAATGGTCCCGTTCCTTCGCCCGATAATGATTCCACCATCAACGAAAGTCAGGGAGGACGGCATGTCTTCTCCGCGGATTTTGTGTGTCGAGAAAGGCAATTGTTCGTTAATGTTCCAGTCGATCAACGTAGCATCGATCGAAATGGTCATGAGCGAACCGCGAGGTACATCGAAGTCGAAGGAGACGACGGGCTAAGAGGGAGCAACATGTTAAGAGTCTTTTGCCGTTTATGCGGAAGCTGGACTCACTGATGGCACATCAATAACTGTGGATATGTGATGAAGGTTAGACTGAGACACAGGTTGACCGCGTTGCTGATGATGGATGGCCTGCAAGTCAATGATATAAACTTTGTTATCTGAGGCAATAGCGAGCGTATCGGGATCCCTTGGGTGCCATTTGACCGCATGAAGACCGTCATGTTGAGAAGGCTGAACACACAAAAGGACTTGCCCACTACGAGCAAGTTAGGGATATTGTCAATGAACA
The DNA here is from genome assembly GCA_018850815.1 of Asterophora lycoperdoides. Taxonomy (NCBI): domain Eukaryota; kingdom Fungi; phylum Basidiomycota; class Agaricomycetes; order Agaricales; family Lyophyllaceae; genus Asterophora; species Asterophora lycoperdoides. The sequence goes on from JABCKJ010000478.1 coordinate 9,995, forward strand.
AAGGAAGATGAACACACGGGACATCGTCAGTGATGACACGGGGAAGGTCCCAAATAATGAATCCACCGTCGGATGTCACTCCTGCGAGCCTATTACCGTGGACCGCCATGTCCACGAGGCTTGAGGACAATGGGAAGATCGACGGAAGCTGAAGAAGGGTACGGTCGCCGCTAGATCTCGAAATCACACGGACACGTCCTACGATGGCTGTCAGAAACGAAGAATATCGGCAAAGTGGGCGACAGTACCTCGTGTCATGGCGTAGGCGACCCAGTGAGTAGCGCCGATGGTGGTACCAATAAGGAACACGGAATCCTGCTTGACGAGGGCAATCGCGGTGGACTTGACGGAATCGGGGGGTGCTTGAATCTCTTCCGAAGACTGAGATACATCGAATATGACAGTCGGAGGCAGAGGACTGGTATACAGAATATGAGAGGTATTGCGATGATTGAAAGACAAGATATGCACCTGGAATTCGACTGGTTCTTGGAGAACTTGGGCTGGGATGGTCCTTTGCCCCTACCGCCGCCACGAGGAACGGGAGAGCTTTCCTGGTCGCGTTTGCCCCCGCCAGAATGAGACGCTGGCGCGCCGTGTTGGCTAGCCGGAGACTCGACGGAACGACCTTGCGCGCGCTGGGCGTGGGCCCGCGGAGGTGATGCACCGGGTGAGGCTGCACGGTTGGGTTTGGGAGGGAGGGGAGGGGGAGGAACTCTATTCAAGTTCTCTGCCGGAGAGAAGCTGAACGCTTCGTAAGTGGATTGAGGTTGGGGTGGCTGCTGCTGAGGGGGAGCAAGAGGCTGAGGATGAACTGACTGTCCTCGACTGAGATGTTCTAGTAGGCTTTCCACTGACTGATGCTTCGGGTCAGAGACCACCGTCAACGATCCCATATCCTCGTTGGCACTTGAAGCACTGGGATGCTGAGGAGAGATGGGCTTCTTCTTGACCGCGGGTAATGACAGATGGTCGAAGGGGGAGTCGAAATCGAACATCGATTTGCGGGGCGACGGGGACTGCTGCTGCTGCTGCTGTGGCTGTTGCCGCGGCTGCGGGGAGATCTGCTGTGGTTGCTGATGAGGTGGCGGCACAGGGAGTTGCTGTTGCTGCTGCTGCTGCAAGGGCTGAGACGGCTGAGGCCCCTGTCCTTGACTCCTCTGCTCAGACGGTGATTGGTTGTACGGGCGATTTCTCGCCTCACGGATCGAAGGTGCGTATGGAGGTGAAGGAGCAGAATGCGTAGTTTCAGTGTAATTAGACCTTGGAGGGTTTCTATTACAGAATCAAGCAAACGAGTTTAGTATAGGATGTCCGGGGCGTAGGAAAGAAGGGAGGCACAGCACAGAACCTCGTGCAAAACCCGCCACGCTCGTCGTTTTACACGAGGTCGTCACATCCTAGATGTGCTGACTGATCGATGGGGAGAAGATGAAGCTGCTCACCCTGCAATCAACTGCTCGAGCAAGAATTTGCCTTGCGCCTCTTGATGTGTGGGAGTTAAACCAGTATGTGAGCGCTGGGAGGATCCAGGCGGCGTTGGAACCTGCTGGGGCAGAGAGGGGCCAGCCACAGCCACAGGAGCAGGCGGGCCACGGGGGTTGAGGGTCACAGGGGCACCACCGAGGAGTGAAAGTAGTGCGCTCTGGTGGTCTGCATTTGTGGCGCTGGTGTTTGCGCTGGAAATCGAGGCAGCGGTTGGCTCGTCGGCGAGGGAGGACAACGAGGAAGTCACAGATGCAGAGCTGCCGTAGTTGTTGGGCACCTGGGTGGCAGACTGGGCTTGGTGGTCCGAAGGAGCGGTGAGATGGTGAAACAGAGAGTCAATCTGGTTTGGAGAGGAATTGCGGGAAACGGGCTTGTGAAAGGGCTGGGGCTGGGCTGGCGGGGATGAACCACGGGAGAAGAGCTCATGCAGGGGGTTGACGCGGTTTTCCATGGCAAACAGGAAGACGGCAGGAGGGAAGAGATGGTCTCAATTTTCACTGACTTGGTCACAACAACACGCCGCTACCACGAGGCGTTGACGAGCCGGCAGTTGCCGGTATGCATCGACAGTGGCGCTGGTGCATCATGATCCTGTCGTGGTATAGTTTCGAGCTCCCGGCTCTCAGCAAAACTTCAATGAATTCAAATGGCGGCCGACCGAAGGCCTTTTGGGCCTTCACATAGTTAACCAGCCATTGGGCGAATGCTCTGGCAGGTGCACCTGGTGCACATTGGATAGTGCGAACAAACAACCATCAACAGATGAAAGTTATAAAGCAGCACGAACCAGCAGAGCTGGCCCAATTCTCCCCCACACCGACATTCCAAAAAGGGAAGGGTGCTGACATCAGTTCCCACCGTTTATTCAAACAATCAACAAACACAATTCATTCGTCGACCTCAGTCCTACGACGACAATCGCAACAGCCTCCTAGAATGTACCAGGGCCACAAGTGCAACTACGCACCACTGCGCAACGGGGTAAAGGTGGAAGAGCACAAAGGGCAGGCACCAGTCGGGGGAGAGCCTTACGGTACGTCTCTCGCGCGTCACCAATGCACACACCCCACCCCACCCCATACCGACGAGCACCAGCCCCTCATGTCACCCGAGGACATTGCAAAGCCCATGCATTGTCCTCGGGACCGTCTTCTATGTGCTGCACACCCTGGCCTGCGTCGTCAGTATGACGCGTGTCACGACGAAGCCCACCATCCAGGACTGACAGGCATGCACCGGGTGCATTTTGGGCACAGCACGTAGACCTGGAACACGATGTCGACGCGCTGCTCGGTGCTCCTGGGCATCCAGGAGAGCTAGTTTTCATTCTAATCATGACATATTGTACATCTATTATTGAAATAAGATCATTACCGATGCAACCAACCAATATTTAAGTCAAGTCTGCCTCCGGAGTACCGTCCGCAACTTGAACTTGTCCGCGTGCTCTGACTTCAACATAAGTTATCAACATAAAAGTCTTTGTCAGCAATAATCCCTTTTTTGGACGTCAGTGTGGGGGAGAGTAAGGAGGAGTAAGGGAACTTCGGTTTCGGTTTTTTTTCAATGGTCGGTACGTCTGTGCTTTCCAGGACGATGCAATCTCATCCCACATCCACAGCACGGTGTCAAACGTGTTCGCCAGTCCGAGCAGGCCCTCGAAGCCAAGAAGCTCAAAGAGCAAGCGAAGATCGAGGAGTACCTCGCGCTCACTGACGATGTTATCTCTCGGGTTCGTATCTGGTCTCGACTGGCTCTTTCAGTGATTCATCTTGGTGCATCATACAGAAGAAGTACAAGGACTTGTCCCAGGAGGCGCTACATTCAACCTCTCGATTGCTCCAAGTCAACCCAGAGCTTTATACAATCTGGAACTACCGACGCACTATCCTCCTCGACGGCATATTCCCAAACAGGTGGAGCTTTCGTTCTTCCTGATACCTTTGGCATTGTCTCAAACTTGCTTAGCTCCCCGGATGAAATCAACACCTATATCTCAGACGATTTATCCAGTACAATGACTGCGCTCAAAGCCCATCCCAAGGTTTACTGGATCTGGAATCATCGCAGATGGTGCCTTGAGAATACGCCTCACGGGCCTGGCTCCGAGACTGAAGGGGATCAAAATGGATGGAAGAAAATCAACTGGGACAAAGAGCTATACGTGGTGGAGAAGATGCTTGAAATTGACCCACGAAACTGTGCGTCAGATTCCGTGGTTGCACTACTATATTATCCGCTAACTCACCCTGTCAGTTCATGCATGGAACTATAGAAGATATGTGCTTGCGAGCATGACAGTAAAGCGATCCGAAAAGTCGGAGCTTGCGTACACGTCACGTAAGATCGAGGCAAACATATCGAACTTTAGCGCCTGGCACCAGCGCTCAAAGATACGGGAAAGCTCTAATATCCCTCACACGAAATTTAGAGATGAAGGTCAGTGCTATCTACGTTTTTCTCTTCATGACGCCACTCACCGCCCGATGCCACAAGAATTCGAGCTATTGAGGAGCGCAATGTATACAGACCCCAATGACCAGAGTGTCTGGATGTATCACCGATGGCTGATAGGAGCGGGCAAGTTTTCTGTTCTTCCCTAATGACGTTGAAGTTAACGATGATGCCCAGGGGAAGACCAAGAATTGCTTGAAAGTGAGGTCGCCGCTATCCAGGAACTCTTGGATGAGCAGCCGGACAGCAAGTGTGCGTGGGTTTCAAGCAAGTGTCTTATCACCAGATTGTACTCATGCCCGCTCCTTCAAAGGGTGCATGGAGTCCATTGTCTACTATAAACGTTTGCTCCTCAGAAACCACGCAAGCAATCTGAATACCGCAAAGCTGTCAGCTGACTGCCGGGACCTCCTATATCGGTTAGTAGCTATCGACCCTATGAGACGCCGCAGGTACCAAGATATTGGTGGGCTACAAGCTATTTGTGTCGGCCGTTCAGACTGATTCTTTCCCATCAGCGCGTGAGATGTCGAACCCTTGAGAACGGCGATGGGGGATTCGACTCATGTAACATACAACAGGGAGATTGATTTGAGCACAAGATGTACACGATGTCAAGTAGATTGGATGGCCGGATGATGAGTTTTGTGGGGGTTGTGGTGTTTTGCTCAGCACTTGCACTCTCCCGGCTTGCAGGCGCAGCTATGAAGAAAGAAGAATGGCCTGAGTAGAGTGACCCGGGATAGCAATGGTATACGAAGCGCCGCAAGAGCAGGAGCTCCTGCCGCACGTAGCCTGGGCAGCGGGAATTTGAGTGGCCTACGATGGGCAAGGGTGAGCGATGAGAAGACCCGGAGGACGCTAGGAGAGCTCACAGTGAACATGCTGATGAAGATGGATGCAAAGGTAGATTGCAATGGAGCCTGCTCGTTAAGTTCCCTTACTCTCCCCCACACTGACGTTTGTGCTCTTCCACCTTTACCCCGTTGCGCAGTGGTGCGTAGTTGCACTTGTGGCCCTGGTACATTCTAGGAGGCTGTTGCGATTGTCGTCGTAGGACTG
>JABCKJ010000479.1:0-14989 GCA_018850815.1 Asterophora lycoperdoides
TACTTAACTTCCTGCTGTACGTATTTGTAACTTCCTATTGTACGTGTTTGTAACCACATCCGTCCAGCAGGTATCTGCGCGTATGAGCTTATTGGTAATCGAGGCGATGGGAGGAGAACCACCGCTCAGGTTTCTCCTGCGCCATGCTCAAATGGCTAACTAGTGAGTGGCAGCGTGCCTCGTCTCTCTTTATTTAACGACATCATTTATCGTTCAAGGTTCCACAATATATACCTTGATCCAATAAAAACACTGCGAAACCATATATCTATCGAACCCAATCCAAAACCCTGACATCCTAATGCTGCCGCATGGGACAGAGAGAAGGTGGTGTAACTGATGTTGACACCAAATATCACACACGAGCAACCTACAGCGCACTCGGATTATCACCAAAGTAATTACCCTCTAGCGCCACATTATAGTCCCAATATCCAATGCCAGCTGCGGCGCGCCCTAAGTTATACTTATGCAGTACCCGAAGAATTTCTGCCTCATGGTAGACGCCTTCCTCCAACAGGTTTTCCTTCGGCACGGGTGGGAGTGTGGCGAAGACCGTCCTTGCAATCTCAACCTGCTCGAGATACGCGTCATATGGGATGCGAGGGATATATTTTTTCTCAAGCTCTATGACGCGCTCGATCGAACCGTGCTCGCGGATGAACTTGAGCGCACGCGCGGGGCCTACGTTCTTGATGCGCTGAGAGAAGTCGGTCCCGAGCAGAAGGACGAAATCGATGAAGGACGCGCGGTCGAGCTGGAGTGTGGTGCGGACCTCAGCACCCGAGACGATGGTCAATGGAACATTCCGGCTGGTGAGATTGCGCACGAGCGGAGCTTCGTATACTAGGACGTCCTATGCAGTCAAAATGAGTCAGCATCTTGCGGATGTCAAGAATGCTTCGAATACCCACCGTATCTTCGCTGGCCACGTAGTCAGCCAAGCCATTCAACACCATAGACGATGCCAGCGCCTCCGCCTCGAATGCGCCCTGCGCCTCTAAACACGGCACGCCCATAGCCCTTAAAACCTCCTTACTCTCATCGTACGTCTGCCGCGTCGGGGGATTCGTCCTCCTCTGGAACGACGCCAACATAATATCACTCGTGCGTGAAAGTTTCGCGAGGGTGGATTCTTCAATTTCAATATCAGTGGAGGACGCATGAGGCTCAGCAGCAAGCATGTCCCAGACTGCCCCTTCCTCGAGCGTGAGCTGGTATTGCGCTTTTGTCATGACAATATCGACTTTTGTGTCAGGGTCAACGCCCGGCGTTATGGGGAGGGAAGGGACGAGGGGCCCAATGAGGGAGTAGAGATTCGAGACGCTGTGGCGGTAATCAAGATATAGAGTGGATAATTGAGCGAGCACCTCGTCCTCTTTAAGAAAGGGCTTGGGAAAAGTAACCGGCTTAAGAGAAGGCGTTGGTGCAACAATGGTCGCTGGCTGAACAGGTTTTGATTCAGCCACGGGCACTGGTTCAGCAGGAAGCGGTGACTCAACAGCAGGCTCGGGCTCAGCAAAGAGCACAGGTTCGACGGGTGGCAACGGAGGCTGAGGTAGTTCTTCGACATGAACATGCGAGACATGAGTGTAGACATCATCTCCGATTTCTGGGGACAGATACACCGGCTCCAGTTCTTGTAACCATGGGTGCTCTGGTGGTATAGTATTGGCAGGATCTTCAACGGCTGAGAAGTAGGGTTCCAGTTCATAATAATGTGCATCGTGTGCCGTAGAAAACAGGCCAAGAGAGTCATCTTCCAACACCGACTCCAGAACCTCTTCCACAAGGAAATCGGCTGTGAAGATCTCGTCATCAGCAGAAAACGGTGGGCCTTGAAGATCACCGAGCATATCTGAACGTTTGGGAATAGGAGGAGCCTGAAATTGTTGTAGAATGGAGGTTTTGTGCGCATCGGCTTCGCGCTCAATAGAGAATTGCCAAAGAAGGCCCGCTACACGTTGGCGGGCTGTGCTGTCGAGCTCCCGAAACTTGTGCAAGGTGTCAGATAACTTCCGTAGACGCTGCGACCGGTCGTTTTCCAGAGCACCGCGTACGGAGGTCTTGCGCTGCATTTCCTTCCTCCTTTCCGCCTTGCCACCGTTTATGAGCACCTTGCCATAGATAAGATGCGACTTGAGACGAACCTCACGCGCCTTGGCCATATTCCTGCCCTTCCCGTCAAACACACACACGGCCGAAACCCCCGCCTCCCTCAACTCGTTGACGAGCCTATACCATCCTAGGACGTGCCGGTACGGGTGCGGTGCCTGCGCAAAGTGGAAACGCTGCGTTATAAGAGTACCATCGCTGTCGTCTTGCGGTCAGCCTGTGCGAAACAGGGAAAGAGGAGGATAGGCAAACGTTTGCATACATGACAACTTTCTTACCGGCTAGACCTCGGAGACGATCTGGAAGATGTTTAATTACTTCTGGGCTGTTGCGCGGTCATTGTCTGGAAATAAGAAAGGCCTGGACGAGTCCTTACCAGGTCTTTTGCAAGAATGGCGTCAGACCAAGTACGCCCATGGTCGTGGTTGGATATTTACATAGTAATGTGAAATGCCGACTCCGAATATTTACGGACACGCCACAATTGACATTCGCCATGATCATGCTCAATCTCCTCGATGAGGCCTCGATAAGGTGCCATGTAGTACAAGTGCAGTACAAGGAGAGAATTATATTACATTTCGTGCATGGTAAAGGCACAGTATGCCCAGTTCCAGTTCCAACGAATAAGATGCTAATCTTCACAACGAACAGACGGATATAGACACTCAGATTCCAGTGAGTCCAGTGAGTGCGGCCAGAGCACTCTTGATCTGCGTAACGAAGTGATTGAGTTGTTGTCGCGTCTTGTCTGTGCAACGTTAGCGAAAGCAATGTCGGATAAACACAGTCGAAAACCGATCGAAGGGGTCGAAGAGGACAATAGTTAGCGAACGGGACGCATCCACGAAAAATACAGATAGAAAATAGGATAGCAGGCCGTAGAAGACGATTCTTAGGGGATTGGTGCCTACCAACGATGCCGGCATACAAATATGAAGACGACGGAGGACGTGACAAAGACATGCCTTGTTCTTTTTCGGTTTCCATGACGGTGACGATCTTCTGTTCGATATTTTGTGCCGCCGAAGAACTTTCGTGCTTGGGGCGTGTTGAAGCCCATGCATGCGTTTCGAGAATAGCGGTGAGGAGCATAGAACTCAGTTCTATACGAAGCCAGAGCATAAACGATGAGCAAAATACGCAATAGAGCCAGCCGGTGATCGAAGAACGCGCATATATGCAGATGTCCAGGAGCGCAAGGGTCCAAGTGTCTCCGTACCTCGTTCAAACATGGTATCCCTGCCCATTTCGTTGTTAAATGGCGTCACGATGTTCGTTTGGTGGTCAAAAGCAGGAAACGTTTCGCCAATGATGTCAGAGAGCGGTCGATTCTGCAGATTATGGGTCGACAAGACATCTTCAGATTTCGAGGCTTGGGGCTTGTGGGCAGATACTTTCGGAGAGATATCCTTCGGGGGGGTAGAAGAGGGTGATTTATCTTTGTCGTCGCTGGGCAAATCAGTTCTGGCCACCGCGGACGAGAGCGACGAGGAGGAGGACATGGTGGTTGCGAGTGAAGGGAGGTCGTTGCACAGCCACCGGTTAAACGTGACCTTTCAACGGACTCCCACGTCCAGCCACGTCTCCGAGTCCTTGAAGCGCAAGCGCGTTCACTGCTTATTCTCCGTTTTCGTCCCCTTTGCGCCCCGTTGACACTCTATCTTACGACCAAGAGCCCCTAAAACTCGCCGAGCATGTCTGTTATGCTCACCAAGTTTGAGTCGAAAAGCAACCGCGTCAAGGGTATGTAGGCTTCATCTTTTATGCGTTAGCGCTCCCTCACTTCATGGAACCCAGGGCTTGCGTTTCACCCAACTCAGCCTCTTCTGGCTGCTGCGCTGCACAATGGGAGTGTCCAGCTGTGGAATTACCGGATGGGAGTTTTGGTTGATAGATTTGAGGAGCATGAGGGTGAGCAGGCAAAACATCGCCTACCAAATGTCTTTTAAATCTCGTCGATAGGCCCAGTCCGAGGTGTTGCAATCCACCCGAGTCGCGCTCTGCTGGTGACCGGAGGAGATGACTACAAAATCAAAGTCTGGGGTGTGTCCAATCAGCTCTCGAGGTTCCCAAGCAAAGCTTATACGTAACCAGATATCCGGCCGCAGAACAGACGTTGTCTATTCACGCTCCACGGTCACTTAGACTACGTCCGCACTGTTCAATTCCACCATGAAATGCCCTGGATCGTGAGCCGCGTCCAATCCGATATTATCATCTAAAAATTTCAACTGTCTCCTTCATAGATCTCCTGCTCTGACGACCAAACAATTCGTATCTGGAACAGCACATCGCGCCAATGCATCGCAGTACTCACCGGTCACTCCCACTACGTCATGTCGGCCCAATTCCACCCCAAAGAGGACCTCGTCGTCTCCGCCTCAATGGACCAGACCGTGCGCGTATGGGACATCTCTGGTCTCCGCAAAGGCTCGCACAACTCAGGTGGTGGCCCCGGCGGCCACCACGCAGGCGGCGGAAGCAGCGGTCCTGGCACCTTCGAAACCTTCGACTCCTTCTCCACCGTCAAGTACGTTCTCGAGGGCCATGACCGCGGTGTGAACTATGCCATGTTCCACCCCACACTTCCCCTGATCATCTCCGCTGCCGATGACCGCGTCATCAAGATCTGGCGCATGAGCGAAACGAAAGCATGGGAGGTCGACTCGTGCCGTGGGCATTTTAACAACGTTTCTAGCGCGCTGTTCCACCCGAAGCATGAGCTGATCGTGTCCTGTGGTGAGGACAAGACCGTGCGCGTTTGGGACCTTGCGAAGCGCACAGCGATCCAGACTTTCCGCCGCGAACATGACCGCTTCTGGATCCTTGCGGCGCACCCGAATCTCAACCTTTTCGCAGCGGGCCACGACTCTGGCCTTATCGTGTTCAAGCTCGAGCGAGAGCGCCCCGCCTTTTCTGTGCATCAAGACACGCTCTACTACGTGCGCGATAAATATGTGCGCTCGTATGACTTTAACACGGGGGCGGACATTGGGCTACTGAGCGTGCGCAAGTTTGGCAGCCCTTATGTCCCGCCAAGGACACTCAGCTTCAACCCGGCGGAGCGTGCAGTGATTTTGACCATCAGCTCGGATAACGGCCTTTACGAGTTGACGACTCTGCCCCAGCAGGCGCAGGGAGATGTTAAGGATTCGAGTGTCGATGGGAAGAAGGGTAGTGGACAAAGTGCCATTTTCGTTGCAAGGAACAGGTTTGCGGTTCTCAACAAGGCAACTCAGGTGTGTATAGTTTCCAATGCCCTGATATCTTTGATATGATGTCATTTGACGCGTCGTTGGAACAGCTCATTGAAGTCCGGGATCTTTCCAACTCTGTGGTGAAGACCATCAAGCCGCCTGTACAGACGAATGAGATCTTCTACGGCGGGACTGCTAGTTTGATACTCAGCTCGACGACGTCCGTTGTTCTCTATGATATTCAGCAACAGAAGACCATCGCGGAGATCAACAGCCCTCCCGTTAAATACGTGATCTGGAACGGAGATGGGGCCCTCGTCGCTCTGATGAGTAAACACAGTGCGTCGACTTTCTTGTCCTTTTTGGTCAAGACAACTGAGCGGCTTTGCAGCTATCACTATTGCCAACAAGACCTTCTCAACACACAGCCTTATCCACGAAACTATCCGTATCAAGTCCGGTGCTTGGGACGACGCAGGCGTATTCATCTACTCCACTCTCAATCACGTCAAATACTGTCTTGCTCAAGGGTATGTTGCTTGCTCTAGATTGATTCCGTATCTTATTTCTCCATCAGCGATCATGGCGTTATCTGCACGCTCGACAACCCCGTCTACCTCACCCGCGTCAAAGGCAAGACCGTGCACTGCCTGGACCGCTCCGCCCGCCCGCGCACCATCACATTTGACCCGACCGAATACCGCTTCAAGCTTGCGCTGCTCCGCAATAACTACGAAGAAATGCTGTACATCATCCGCACTTCGACTCTTCTGGGCCAGAGCATCATTGCTTACCTCCAACAGAAAGGGTTCCCTGAGGTATGCATTTGTTTGATCTTTGTCTGGTCGAGTATCTGCTAACTTCCATATCAGATTGCGTTGCATTTCGTGCAAGATACCAACACCCGGTTCGAACTTGCAATTGAATGCGGAAACCTTGATGTGGCTGTGGAGACCGCTAAGGAGATTGACCGCGCTGAGTGCTGGGAGAGGCTCGCGCAACAGGCGTTGAAGCAGGGTAACCACAAGGTTGGCATATCTCCTTTTTAGTTCTCTTTATATTGATGCGATTGATATGTGCAGATTGTCGAGAAAGCATACCAACAGACGAAGAACTTCGACAAGCTCTCCTTCTTGTATCTCGCCACTGGCAGCACGGAAAAACTTTCGAAAATGCAGAAGATCGCAGATGCTCGTGGAGACCCTATGTCGCGCTTCCATAATGCACTTTATGCTGGTGATGTGCAGGGGAGGATATCTGTTCTGCGAGACGTTGGGCTGCGTACGTCCATGACATTTTCATACCTGCCCTATACTCGTTATTTACTCAAAAGTACAGACCCGCTTGCTTACCTTACTGCTAAAACCAACGGCCTGGATGAGCTAGCTGAAGAGATCCTGGAAGCCGCAGGCCTGACCGAAGCCGACATTGATGACGTCCCAACCTTCCCGGCGACAAGCCTCAAACCTCCACCCATCGTAACGTCCACTACCACCACCAACTGGCCCGCAATCTCCGCCGGCGAGAACTTCTTCGACCGTGCCCTTGCCGAAGGCAACCTCGAGGGCGGCGTTGAGCCTGCGTATGTCAATGGCGATGCCGCTGTGGGAGCAGCGCATTCGGCTTTGGACGCGTGGGCGAAGGATGAGGAGATTCACGTAGAGGTTGATCCGGCAGAGGGTGGCTGGGAACTTGATGCGGACGGAGGTGAATTTGAGGTGGATGAGGCACCTGCTGAGGAGGTTGCGGAGGATGAGGTGCTAGGTGCCGGTGCGACGCCTGGGGTCAGCGAGACGGAGCTCTGGGTTCGGAATTCACCGCTCGCGGCTGATCATGTCGCTGCTGGATCATTTGAGACGGCTATGCAGGTGCGGTTTTTTTTCTTTTTCGATACGTTGTTTCTGACGATTGTTGTCACGTCCTGCAGCTCCTCAACCGTCAATTTGGTGTCGTCAACTTCGCCCTCCTCAAACCCACTTTCGTCTCCGTGTACCGTTCATCGCACACATACCTGACCCCCGTCGCCTCTTTACCCCCTTTGCAACTCCACGTCCGCCGCAACCCGGCAGAATCAACCTCGAGTCGTGTTCTCCCTGTGGCCGCACGTTCCTTGCAATCTGTCCGCTCAGAACTTGCCGAGGGTTACCGCTTTGTCTCGGGTAACAAGCTGGCAGAGGCGCAAACCACCTTCCGCTCCGTTTTGACTGCACTACTCCTCGTTGTCCTCGCGTCAGACGATGAAGCCAAACTGGTGGGTCTGGCTTTCATCCTAACGCTTGTTACAGACTGACTCAACGCTCTGATGTATTTAGTGGAGAGAAACCGTGACGGCTGCACGGGAGTACCTGCTCGGTGTTTCCATTGAACTTGAGCGGCGACGTGTGGCAGAAGCCGAGCCTGACAACGTCAGGCGCAACCTTGAGCTTGCTGCATACTTCACACAGTGTGAGCTGCAGCCGCCTCATATGCAGATTGCCCTTCGCAGCGCTATTGGGGTGTTCGCCAAGGCCAACAACCAGGCTCATGCTGCGCGATTCGCAAAACGTCTCCTCGAGCTCAAGCCGGATCCCAAAATTGTCGCACAGGTTTGTCGCCTGCTCCCCATGTGTTGTGTCCTGTTCTGAATGATGTGTGATCTATAGGCCCGCCAGCGGATTGCAGCAGGCGACCGCAACCCGCGCAACGCCGTGGACATATCCTACGACGAGTTTACGCCATTCGAGATCTGCGGTGCCACCTTTACGCCTATATACAAGGGTTCACCATCCGTGCACTGTCCCTACACAGATGCGTCATTCCTGTCGCAGTTCAAGGGTAGACTCGATCCGCTCACGCAACTTACGGAGATCGGGGCACCGGCAGCGGGCTTGCCTGCATCGTGGTGAGGGCGTGGAGATGTAACTTTGTATAATTGGTAGATTTTTTGTTTCTTTGACCCAAAACTCGTCCTTCAGTTGTTGGATGATGGCTGCGAACAAACTGGCAGGAATAATCGGGATCCTCACGGATGTTCATTCTTCATCACTCGGGGTTACACGGGGGAACCACAGGAATTGGGCGATCATGGAACTCTTCAGTGAAACGGCCACTGGTTGCAGTGTACTGTCATTCGGCCAGCCGCCCTCGTGATGGGCTCCATTTCCACAGATCAAGAGAAAGTTAAACTGTCATCGAATTCCAAGCCCTCGTGATGTCCACACCTTGTCTCCGAATATTTATCTTTGCTTCTTTAGAGGCGCTTTAAAGTGATCGACATGAGCACTCCTGAGGAACGAGACTACGTACAACGCCCTCGAGCGTTGTGTGGGTCACATGATACGATGAACGCGACGGTTGATCAGATTGAGACTGCCATCGCCGAGTGCTTAGAATGGCGCACAACTATTACCAGCAGCAGCAGCCGCAGTACTACCACCCACAGAACATATACCAGCAGCTCGGTGCGCAGCAGCCTCAGCAGCAGCCAGCCGGACTCGCACTCGTTCCTCACGGGCAGCAACCAACTCAATCTCTGGTCCAGCAGCGGCTGCAGAGTCTCCAGGCCGCTGCTCAGGCTGGTTATGCGGGCCAGCAGCAAGTTGTGCACCAGGGGCAACAGCTGCAGATCCAACCACGAGCGGGGACGGTTCATCCTGGACAGCAGCAGCAGGTGCAGTACCAGGCTGCACCGCCAGTCGCGCCTGTGCAAGCTCAGAGCCAATACTCATATCCTCAGCAGCCTCAGCCTCCTGCACCGATACCTGCGTCTGTCTATTCACCCTGGTCCAGTCTTCATCAGCCTCAGCAACCGTATACGGCTCCCCAGGTCGGAGTGGCTCCAGCTCCGGCGCCCACAAATGTACAGGTGCCGCCACCCCAGGCTCAGGCTCAACGCAGACCCCTGCCACAGCCTACTAAGCGCTCTGATTCACTCCCACAAATACCCTCGACGCCAGGATCGTCTTCACCAACACGATCACGACCACTACCCGCACCTACGCCCGGTCCATCCAAATTTAGTCCCAATCAGCCTTCCATACCCACAAGTCAACCCCAGAACGCGAATGTGGCATCCAAGGCGCGCTCTGACCTGTCGTCAACGCCTGCGTCCCCATCTAGACCTGCGCCGTGGTCACGCACACCAAGCCCCGTCAAGTCGACCCCGAGCGAAATCTATTCAACAAGCAACGCGGCTCCAAACGCGCAGGAGCCACCGAAACGCGGTCGTATGAGTCCCCCAAAGTTTTCCGCAGTACCTATATCCTCTGATAGGCTTTCCTCCGCGAAATCTTCCCCGTCACCTCCATCCTCCGTTTCGTCACTTTCGCCGGACTCGTTCTCGGGTTCGCCTGGGCCACCTTCGCGTAACATCGGTACCAACGGAAACGCATTCCGTGGAAACAAATCGAGCCCTACGAGGGGAAATAACCCCAGTCCAACCAGGGGTACAATTGCACCCACGACCTCAACTAACGCCAACACCAACACAAATATATTTGCTCCCTCTCCGTCTATCTCCCAGCTTAAATCTGCACTTAGTGGTCCCCTTAATCCCCCCAACACCACCACGAACCCAAACCAGAAGCCCCCAGGCCAAAAGTTCGTCCCAGTGTGGAAACGTACCCTCCCCGACGTGTTGCCGCCGCTCCTCCCGACACCACCACCGAATGCTGTGCGGCAGGCCCAGTCTGGAGCGTTTCAACGGCAGGTACATCCTCCCCAACCTCCCCGACAAGTGAGGCAGGAGTCACCGACGCGCCAGCCACACATTCCATCTCCCCAGGCTCGGCCTTCGCAGATGCAGATGCAGCAGCCACGCACAGCCGCTGCGCCTCAAAAGCAAACGACGCAGACTCATCCTACACTCCAACAGCAAACGCAGCCGCCCCAACAGAAGCAAGCTCGCCCGCCTCAGCAGATGCCCATGCCGCCCCAACCACAGAGGGCACGGAAGGCTCAGCGGCAGCAGCAGCAGCAGCCCCAACAGGTTCCCGGCCTTCATATTCACTACCAACAACAGCCTCAGCATCCGCATCCGCAGCCTCAAGCTCGACAACGGCCGGTCGCGCAGCAGCAGCAACGGGGCCACACCGCACCAGCACCGATCCTGCTGCCGCCCCCACCAATCCCGTCGCATTCTAGGCCCCGACTGCCGCAAGCTTCTGGGCAGTGGGAGGGTGCCGCGCACCAGTCAATTTACGGTGCGGGTGCGGGAGCCAGTGCGGAGGAGGAGGACGAAGAGGACGACGACGACGACGATGAGCAGACGGAGGATGGGACAGAGGCTTCTTCCGAATACGAATACGTCGAGGGTGGGGAGGAGGATGAGGAGCAGACGGAGGATGGGACTGAAGCGAGCTATGACGATGAGCAGGAAGAGGAGGAGTCCGAGCCCGAGTCCGAGGTGTCGAAACCGCCCCCGAGCCCACAATATGGGATTCGAGATTTGCCTCCACGCTCTGCTACATTTCCCCACCCGGGGCCACCACCACAGCCGCCTGTGATGGACGCAGCCGGGTCGGGTACTGGGGGGAAGGGATATGGGCCAAGGTCGATTTTTCCGTCGTCTTCGGGTGGAGGCGGAGGGACGAGTATGACGATGCGCTTCGCTGCGGGGGAAGCTGTGGCGTCCAATCACTCGAGGAGCGGTAGTACGGGGGCGAATAGTGCCGGCAGGGGATACGACCTTGATTTAGACGACGCCCCGCCGCCGCGGTCCGAGTTTGTGCTCGCACAGGGGACCTCAAGGCGGGCTCTGCCTGCGCCTTCCCAGGCGCAAGCCCAGTCACAGTCGCAGTCGCAGTCTCAGTTTGCGCAACAGTCACCGCGACGCACCCAAGACCAGCAGAGGCGCCCGCAGTCCGAGATCATTCACACTTCACCTGGACGGGGAGGACAGGCTTCAGCAGCGAGGCCGCAGTCCCAGATGTACCACACACCTCTCAAGGGGGATGGGGGTAGCCCTAGTGGTGGCAGCAGCGGCGGAGAGTGGAAGACGCAGTTGCAACGCACGCAGTCATTTGGGAGTGGGCGGGAGCTGCCGAGGATCTCGCAGGTGCATCAGGAGCAAGGGCAGCGCCAACAGCAGCAGCAACAGTTCGATTACCAGAACCAGACGCGTCAGCAGCAACCTGAACAACGCCACCACCAGACCGAACCTCAGTCTTACCAGCCACAGCCACAGCCCCGGCGTCAGCACCCCCAACCACCCGCGTCCATCCCCCAGATTAACGTGATCGAGTCCCCCAAGCCCGTCGGCGGGCGCGACAAGCGCGCCGATATTGGAAAGATGGAGACGGCGGAGGTAGGGGACGTGGTCGTGTCGAGCCCTGTGCACTCTCCCGTGCCGATCCCATTAATCAATATCCGGCCTGAGATCGAGGAGCCTGTCAGTCGCGACGAAGGCGACGATGATCGCGGTGGTCCCCAGATACGCGTAGATGGGCCCGGGGTGCCGAGCATCAATATCAGTGGTGTTCCCCAGATTAGCGTTAGCGGGAACGGGGACGACCATGACCACGGATCGCCGAGGGTGCACGTGTACGAGGTACCGGGTGTGAGCGTGTCGGGTGGACCCCCTTCCGTCAATGTGTCGGGCCCTCATGCGCTACAGCACCAACGGGGGCATGATGGAGGGCCACCGCCGAGACGCGGCGGCCTGACGTGCGGAGGGTGCGGGAAAGGTATCATCGGGCGCATCGTGAGTGCGATGGGGCAGCGGTGGCACCCCGGGTGCTTCTGTTGTACGGTGTGTAATACTTTGCTTGAGCATGTAAGCTCGTATGAGTGGGAAGGGAGGGCGTATTGTCATTTGGATTATCATGAGGTGCGTTCATTTTTCGTTTCTTCTTCTTCGTTATCTGTTTGCGCTGTTGTTACCCATCCTCTTTTCCGTTGGGCGAGGCTTAAAATCCTTTTGATGAAGAATTCATCCTGACGTGACCTCCTACCCCGCAGAACTTCGCCCCCAAATGCTATTCTTGCAAGACGCCCATCTACGAAGAACGCTTTATCAGTCTCGACGATCCTGCCCTGGGCAAGCGCGCGTACCACGAACAGCACTTCTTCTGTGCCGAGTGCGGAGACCCTTTCCTCGCGCCCTCCATTGGCGAGCCGTCTTCTCGGACAGGTGCGTCCTGATTTACATTTCTCGCCCCACACCCCTCTTTAACTGCATTCTTACATTACAGGCGAGCTCACGGTATCAGGCGATGGCGATTACGCGTCGGACGATGTGGGCTTCACTGTGTATCGCGGCCACCCGTACTGCGAGGCGTGCCACGTTCGCTTGCGCCTTCCCAAGTGTAAACGGTGCAAGCGCAGTATACGTGATGGCGATGAAGCTGTTGAAGCCCTTGGGGGCAAGTGGTGCTGGGCGTGTTTCGTTTGCAAGGTATGCGTCGTCTCTTGGCTTGAGATATATCATATGTGCTGACCTATATTGTGGCTGTAGGGATGTGAGCGCCCATTCGATAATCCCTCGTTCTTTCAGAGAGGGGACGAGCCGTATTGTGAGCAGTGCTTTAGCATTATCTTGCGAAATGAAGTATGATTTATGACCATGGTCGCGACGCATTCTGTATTTTGCTTTGTCTTTCGTGCTGTATACTCCATACACAGAGGCCAGGCGCCAAGTGCTCTTTTTAGTTAACTTATATCTGAATCCTGGCCTGTTTGCACGATAGACTTTCCCTTTTGCTTAGTTCTCCCACTGTTTTATTATATCTCTTGCTTTTCGAGGGTGGCGCAGTGCGCAGCGAAAGGATGATACTGGCATTACTTCCGAGTTCCAGTGCAGGCTTGCATCTACAGGCACTTATCCGAATGCTACTGAAGTTACAGTAAATCCACCACGCGGCATCAACAACGAGCAATTACTAGTAATCGCGAACTTTTCATGGCGAGGACGAGCGGTGTCCAACTGATACAGAATGGACGCTTTGAATAACGTCGCACGCTTTTCATTGTCAGGCAACCCGTCAACTCTTTTCCAGCTCTGAAAACGAACCTACCAAATGCTTCAAAGTCGCTTCCAACCAACTGAAAACAAAACTACCAGCATCACCACCACCAATTTGAATAGACCTCTCGAGAGCTCCCCAATAGCTTGGCCTAGCTTTTTCATGCGATATTGTGCAAAACCCAAACTTTCCTGTCCGCTTTTACACTACACTTCGAGGGCCTGTTAATATCTTTTCACGATATTTTGACAGTGTGGCGCAGGCGCAGTGGAGTCAATTGATGCGAACAAGGCTGGGCCATTCTCTGTACTCACAAGATCATCATATTCATTCACATGGAGGTCTATGTGCCTTCTTTCTCGTTATCCACTCAGAAATATGACAGGGAGCGGACCACGCGGTATGTTGATGTCGATGTCAGTGGCGCGCCATGAAGATGCTTCAATGATCCATTTTTTTTACCAATTTAAATATGAACTTGCAAACCGGTAAACTGGAATAGCGGACGCGTTCACCGCGGTATACAAGCTGGACCGCTCACCGATCTCCACAATATGGCAACACCCGAGGTCGGAATCAGTGTAAAGGCTAACATAAGCCAGTTCAAAACAACCATGCGTGCGTGTTGTCAGGCGACTCCGCACAACAAACGCTTTTGATAATAATTATCAACTGCTGTTACAAGGCGATTTCATCGATGATAATCATAATGATCAACGAGGAGAGCCTGAAACCTAGCAACAACTATAGTGCGCCCCGAGGTCGCAAGGCAAACTATTGAGTGGCCTAAGGTTTCAGACTAACACGAAGCTTCAAGGCCACGAGTCTTGAAGCATTGAATCGATCGAGGGACGTTTTGACGACGGTTCTCCAGTGAGTGCACGTTTCTCATGAGTATCACTGGATGCAACATGGCGGGATGAGACGATTGAAGATAGATTGCCCCGCGATTAGTCCATTAGATTAAGCATAGCAGAACAGGGGCAAGGAGGTAGGCAGGCCGAGCGAGGCAGTGGTGCATTGCAAAGCTAATAATCGACAAATTAGGAGAAAACAAAACATCGCGTGAAATGAAAAGACAGGTCATGTACACTGGCGGCCACAAACCATCTGGCAATCAGTGCCATGGATGATGCGAGGACGCGGCCAGTGTATGCCATTGCGTCAGACGCAATCCATGGGACGTTCCCACATGTCCACACATGACTAGCTCGAAGAGATGACTTGGACACGTGGTGGGGGCGCGTTCAGCTGTTCTCCGTGTCGGCAGCAGCCTTCAAAATAAAGTTACATGAGTATGAGGGTACAGCTAGCCCGAGTAGTGGTGGTTCAAAACAAGACAGAAGTGGTGGCGCATAGAGCTGCGGCGCTGCGGCACTATGCAGGCTGGAAACCAATCTCGGGTGAGGAATGAATTGATCCCTACTTCCATTGTAGTAACTGCCCGTTTAGCTCAGTGGTAGAGCGCGCCACTCGTACATCCGTGATGGTGAGGTCAATCGTTCAATCCGGTTAGTGGGCAATATCTTTTGCAAGACCATACGGCCCTTTTCACACATGCAATGGAGTAGTCTCGTGCCCATCCGTATATGGTGCGTCGTCGTGAGAATTTTCTCTGATCCCGACAGCAGTCGTGCTCGATCTCGCACCAGAACGTCTGGTGCACTTCCTGGGCCTTACCCTCCATCAAGTCACTGCGTGACAAGTGCATGTCCATAACTGGTAGTCATTGAT
>JABCKJ010000048.1:0-90782 GCA_018850815.1 Asterophora lycoperdoides
AAGAGGAAATGACATTGGTTGGTCAACTAGTATCATCAGAGAGGGGAGCAAGCAGGCTGAGGTGGGTAATTTACCGCCGCAAGAACAGATAAGAACTTTTGAGATAGTCAGTGTGTGGCGTGCGCGATCGCTCACATCTTTCAAACTGGCAGAAAAACATCGCCATTGCGGTCTGAAATACGTTATCTGGCGTACTTGAAAATCGAAAATCGCGCCAGCAATGGCCTGAAATACGTTATCTTTGTACAAGGAAATGGCCATTTTTGGGCCCTAAAATACGTTATTTTTCGCAGACACATATAGGGGAGCTTCCCGGGGCCTAAATTTGCAGATGGCTGAGATTGAATTTTGTAATGGCAACGACGTAGACACACTGTTGGTTTGGGGTTGAAGTTCAGGTCAAAACGGACGTTCGTCACAGTATGTAATGTGTCGGTCTGTGTCGGTATCATTGGAGGTTTGATGAGATCACGGTGATCGGAATTCGGAGCTACTATATATGATAATGTTCCTGATGACGTAGTCTGTTAGTCGTTTCACCTGGAAAAAAAGTCGACCCCAGATGTTTTTTTTTCCAGTTCCGGCACACCCTTGACTGTGGTCGGAAGCCCTGGTCCAGTGAACTGATGCGGTGGATGCAGATTACATCAGGATAGGCGTCGTAGTGGTTATGTTCGCACATATTAGCCACCTCGATGGGTCTGCATAGATCTAGTAAGTATATGTAGCCTAGTCAAAGTACCCGTTGGATTCAACTTTTCGAGCTTCAAGCTTCTATGTAGCCTAAGCTTAAGCAAGCTCAGCAACTCGGGAGTCAGACGGCCACAGGGCACGTTACGTCACGTGCACATGAAGCGCCGTCCAAGCTTAACCCCACTAATCCACTCATGCTGCTGTACAAATCTTTCGCCCGTCTCCCCTGCATCGGCCTTCGCAGATATCTGTCTACATCCACCAGAGAGGCATTTCTGGAGAATATTCCCTCTCATCCGGGCATAACATGCCTATCACTCAATCGACCCCAAAGCAAGAATGCGATATCTTTGGCACTTCTGGAGGTAAATGCAAGCCGCGCTATCGCAGCGTTATCTTTATTTACACACATTGGTATAGCAATTCAGAGACAGCCTTGAGAAAGTCCATTTTGACAAGAGGTGTGTGGGCAGCTGTGAATGAATAATCCCACTCTCACTACATCTCACAGCGTACGCGTTCTCATCGTCCGTTCAACCACGGTGGGATCATTCTGTGCGGGGGCCGATCTTGCAGAGAGACGCACTATGACGCAGGTCCAGGTCACAAAGTTTCTGGCTGATTTGCGCGATGCTTTGGGAAAGCTTGAAAACCTCCCCATGCCTACCATCGCTGCTATCGACGGACCTGCTTTGGGTGGCGGCTTGGAGTTGAGTCTCGCGTGTGATTTGCGTGTGGCAGGTATATCCACATGCGCTGACCTGTAATGAGCTATTAATGTCCTCCGAGGCCACAGTGTGAAGAAAATTGGCCTTCCGGAAACCAGCCTCGGAATTATTCCTGGCGCTGGCGGTACGCAGAGGGCGGCGAGACTTCTTGGCCCATCCAAAGCCAAGGATCTCATATTCACAGCACGGACTCTAAATGCAGAAGAGGCTCTTGCTTGGGGTATGAAGCTTCGAGGCTCACGCGTTGCCAGTGGCTCACTATTGAAGTTGCTCAGGTCTTGTCGACTATTTATCAAGTCCTGATACCGCTGCCTTCGACCGCGCTCTTACAGTGGCCGAAGCCATCGCAAAAAACGGTGTGTCACACTGTAATCGTATCCGTAAGATGACCCACTCAACTCATTTTCAGCTCCATTGGCCCTCAGAGCAGCCAAACAATCCATTTCTCGATCTGAGGACCTTGCTCTTGAGACAGGTAGATGGAACCAAGTTGATTCTGTGCACCGCTCATCAAATGCTTTGCCTAGGCCTTGACTTTGAGAGAGCGTCTTATGAAACGCTGTTATCCAGCAAGGATCGACTCGAAGCCCTGGAAGCGTTCCGAGAAAAGCGCAAGCCGGTCTTCAAGGGTGAATAATTATGTACAGTAGCGACCCTAAAATCAATCAATAGATGATAACACAAGACCTTAATTCCCGAACGGTCGAGTGGTCATCGTGAAGCCTCCCCCAAAACCCGAGGGCATCGTGGGCATCCCCCTGCCAATACCATCGCTCAACTTTAGCCCCTCCAGGTCCTTCATCATCAGGCTCAGCCGACCAAATCTGTCCTTCAAGCCCCTGCCTTCGGTTCCTTCATCTGGAAGCCCCTGCGCATCAGTGAAGAGTTTGCCAAACTGAGCCCAATCACTGCGCAACGTGAGATATGGCTTGAGCAGGGTAGCGTCAATTCGCCCAAGGTAGTTTTCGGTGATGTAAGACTTGAGGATCTCTGGGCGAACAAGGAAGACGTTGCCAAGTTGTCGAATGAATTCGAAACGTTCGTGCAGTGCTGGGATGCCGAAGCTGCTAATGGTGTCTTGGTACGACTTGATGTCCCTTTGGGGAAGAATGGTTCAATATAAAACTCCTGTATAAGAAAGGTGCACCACGTACTTTGCAAGCATGAGCCCTCCAGTCGCGCTGACTGGGAACTTTCGCAGGTGTTCCAGAAGGGCACTGCTTGCATGCATCAGAAAATCCTTGCATATCCGTGCGGAGATTGCGCACCTGTGGAACGCAACACCAATCTCTGTGAGGAAGACTTCCAAATTCTTCCCATTTAGATTTTGTGTGGCAGCGTCTCGGACCTTCTCCAGGACGTCACAACACGCAATACATGGGTCAGTATTGACCCGCGCAAACGATAGGTCGTCATCACGGGGATTGAAATCATTGCGCCTCTGCTTTGTGAGTTGGGTGGACAACCAAGAGATGATCGCTACACGGTGAATAGTTTAAGTGTATGCTGTAAGGGGATAAAAATGGAGGCGTGCCATCGGTAACGCGTTGCAGAAGGTGATTGGTACCGCCTTCCAGCCGGCTGACTGACTGGTTGTTGAAGACCACCATCTCACGACGCGTAGTCACTGACGAGCTAGCCAGGGGAAGCAGAGCGGTGTTGACATACTGCTGCCAGAGATGACAGATGAGGTCGACGGAGCGAATAATGGATAAAGGTTGCAAACTTGGCTCCGATTTGGTATCCGCTGCCTCTACACGAACTTGTGCACTGTGGCTTTGTGTAAGTAAAATTAGATAGAAATGGCGTACAAACGTACGTTTCGAGGGCTGCGCCAATATAGGCACTGCCGATCGCCTCCGCGAGCACTCGGAGGAGAGCAAAGGTGTTCTTTGCACTGTAGCCTCTGTAAGTTAACCAGCAATAGTCCAATCAAATCCAACTAGATAACCTACACGTCATTTGTCGGGCTGAGCTCAACGCATCGGCCAATAGCCTCGGCATGCCATTTAAGCATTTTTTCAGCGATGTCGATACTGAGAAGACCGTCCTCCTCGCGAATTGGCTCTTCACCAGATTTATCTTGGTTCACGGCGTTGATACCACCGTATCGCAAAAGCGCAGCAGCAGCTTGCGCCGAAGTCGTCGAAGTACCACCTGTCGAAGTTGTCGCCGCTGCCGCACTGAGTTGATTGACCATACGGTCAAACATAGAAGATTTCCCCTTCTGCGTCTTCTCCTGTGCGACAAAAAGAAGGTTAGAACAGGTCAGTGAACTTTCTGATACGCACATGGTATCGGGTAAATTGCGAGAGTAGACTTGAGTACAGAGCGCCCAAACTTCGACTTTCCCGCTCGAGATATCGCTGGCCCTCAGTGTATGGGACAAAGAGTTCCTCCATCGCAGTCTCCAACATCGTGCTGACAGCGGACGACGTTCCTGGGGCTAGCGGGGTGGCCCCGGCCAGTGATCTCCTGAACTCAGTGGCTTCGTAGGGTGTCCGTGGGGAAACATGGGGAAGTTCGTAAGTCTTGAGATCCTCCACCAGTGTCGAAGCTTGGATGTGGACAAGCTGCAGAACGCGCAGATAAGCCAGGTCCGATATCGAAGTGCCTCGATGAAGAAGCTGTTCCATATGTTGTTGTATCTGGTGGTAATTAGGCTGATGTATTGCGCGTCCGGAAAGGAGTTCTCACTGATTGTGCAAACACTCGCTGTAGGAAGACTTGCATCACTACCGATGGATTAGGAAAGACAGCTTTCACAATCTGGGCCTCAGTTTCCACTGTTGACCTGATCTCTACGAAAAGGTCTGATAGCCCCTGTTCGCTTTTCGGTGGGCTCGAATTTGGATCTGGTAGGAGTTCCCATCTGTTGAATCGTTGCGTAATGAGATGAAGAATGAGAAAGGTTCGACGGTGGGCGGGGCGCACAGGATATGGTCATCGACAGGTCTATTGTTCCGCACGTTATTGATGAAGAAATCGTGTTGGTTTACATAGACCTGCACACAAGATGCACCACCGTTGAATTCCAAAAGAGTTTGGGCGCAATGCTAGTAAAGAGTCAGCATCGACGGAGATGCAAAAAACCAAAAGACTGACATGCATCATTTTGGGGTCACCCTTCCTGTAGCAACGGTCGAAAAGGTTCAGCATTTCTTTCTCAAACTTCTCACAGTATTTCTCGATATTTTCGCGGGTCTTTTTCAATGGCAATCAACAAGAAGCTTGAGCCAGACTTTTTATTACGCACCTTGTCAGCCGATGGTAGATCTACCTCCTTTGCCACAGTATTCAATCGCCGCAATATTACTGCAACCTGGCGTCGACCAGCCCTGCCTTCTTTCCTCATCGTGTCCAGACGCGCCGTATCGCCCTTGCTAAGCTGGTTGTAGAAGTCAATGATGTCATACGCGGCTTGTGCCCGTTGGCGTTCGATGTGGACCGTCTCCAATTGTTCGCCTAACTCTCGTTCAGTGATTGCAGATTGAGCTTGCTGACAACATACCTATCCGAACGGCCGTGCTGCTTACTTGGTTCATGCGAGCCTCCATGCCAGAGAAAGACCCCCCGACGGCCTATCAGTGTAAGGTGGGGAACATTGGCTCCGGTAGTGCGACACTGTACACATACCTCGAAGCCGCGATTTAGATCTGTCATTTTCTTTGAGTACTCCCTCTCAGAAACGCGCACACTCTTTTCCATTTGCTCAGTCTTCGCTTGCACATCTTTCCGTACCGCGATAAGTCTGTCAACGGCCGCCTCGAAGGTTTGAATGAAAGGCTTCGGATCGAACGCTGTGGAATTATTGAATGAGGTCAAAACACCGCAACGTAGCAATTACATACGTCCATTGTCCGACTTGGAATGAGAAATGAGCTTTTCGGAGACAGAACCGACGAAGTCAGTAACGTCGAATTTACCCTGTACCGGAAGGTCAGTGACTCCGAGTCAGTTACAGAACGCTAATTTAATCAAACATACTGTGAACTCAGAAAGGTGTAGATGGTCCTCTACGCTTGGTTCAAGTGGCGGGAGTTTCGGTGTCCTTAACGTGGACATGAGAGATGCGGTGAGACAAAGATCAGGCCGTTGGACACGCTGTGCAGTGCGTCTGAGCACATAAATGACGAAGAGCGTTTATTGTTGTTGAATTCGGAGGCTCGCGTTTATTCTCAACAACTTTTTTGGGGCTTGCCCACACCACAATGGAAGGTTCACATCCTCTCAAGGCTCTTCTGCAGCTCCAGCTTGCCACGGACGCGTCTTCAGTTGTACACCTTCCGTACACTCTGTCGTCTCTCACTCAGGAATGCTTT
Organism: Asterophora lycoperdoides; assembly: GCA_018850815.1. Classification (NCBI taxonomy): domain Eukaryota; kingdom Fungi; phylum Basidiomycota; class Agaricomycetes; order Agaricales; family Lyophyllaceae; genus Asterophora; species Asterophora lycoperdoides. Next base: position 5,744 of record JABCKJ010000048.1, read on the forward strand.
TCACCGTCTTCTCACCTCCCCAAATGGACAACCCGAATAAATTCCCTTCTCCACTCGAAGGATGCAGGCGCTCGATGGGCAGGCCTTTCTCTGGCTCATAAAACCTCTATTCTCTCCAAAACCACGATGATTGAATGCTCTCAGAGCTGGCTGGGTGTTGCCTTACCTATGCTTTCCGTCCGTGCATAAATTTGATTTTCCTATTATCAACCCCTTATCTTCGTGTTTATGAAGAAAAATGAACCTGCTCCTACCTTGAAGGCCTCGATTCGCCTTTTGAGAGTGATATTCAGTGCTGGAGTCGGAATTCCAGAATTCCAGAGACAGGTGGCTACCCCAAACGTCCCCAAATTCACAGCAGCCATCATTAGTCTCGCCGAGAAGCAGGAGGGAGAGGAGTTAAGGGTGCGTAGAGTTGTTCACTCTCTGCCGATTGAAATTTAAAACTACGCTTCGCCCAGGTCGTGATTCTTGAAACATTAACCCTACTCGTCCCTCTGTATCCGACTCTGCACCGGGCTTCACACTCTGCCCTATCTGCCCTATCGCTGCGGTTTTTAAATGGGAGTGCCCCAAGCCCGATCAACAACTCCTTGGTTGAGGCCGCGTCTGGTCTCTATGCCGTTTTGCATTACACTGGTGGTAAAGTTGGAGCAGCAAATCTCTGGAGAAAATCGGTCGACGAAACTTTGGCGTTTGGCTGGACTGCATTCTTCGCCCTGAGAACTACGTTCCCAAGTGAAGGTTAGTGCAACTGTCTTTTTCAAGCCACTTGATCTAATTGCGGAAGCTTAGCTGGCAACGCCGTCCCTCCTTCACCCAGCATCGATGAAGCCTTGGTTGCCATCCCTCTTAACCTGGACCGACTCCGGTGCTGCAAAGTTGTACTTTGCGACCTTCTGTGGTTCGTATTTTTCCCATATGTATAACTACTCTAATCCCGTAACAAACAGCTCCACGACACGCCGGCCCGTACAACTTCCATTGGGGCCGATCATCAAGTTTATCAGCGCGCTTTTAAGCTGTACCAAGGATGATAGGGCAAGCCAAACTTCACCCCAGCATGTGGAAGTGCAACTTACGTCTTATTTTCTAGGGAAAAGAGCATGTGGACCCTGCAGTTCAAGCCATGGAAATTTGGATTCTTCCTAATTTTTGGAAATTTAGCTGTGACTTAATATCCTGTTTGGCACGATCGTCTGTAAAATTGATCAATTCTTTTCCGCGTTTACTAATCATTCCTTCAGCGCCCGCCATCATCTGACGCCTCATTTGACGCGTCTAGTGTCTTTCTTGACATTCCACTTGGAGCAGAAACCAACTCAGTAGGCTACATCCTACTTTTGTCTTGCTTCACATTGTTGATTTTCTCCCTAGATCTCAACGGCTATTTCTCTTGTCAGCTATGCAACCTTTGCTTTCCAACTGTCATCGCCATCTGTTGGACTCTCCGCTGGTGCCCACGCGTCTCGCTAAGGCAGTTTTGCCATCCGTGGCGATTATTCTTGCTATTCCTTCTAATACCCATACAGCGGAGGATTCTATAGTTGCATCTCAAAAGACAAAGAAAGGCAAAAAACGTGCCAGAGGCTACGAAGGCGATGAGGTCTTCAAACTCTCTAGAGATGTCATTTGCCCAACTGCTGATGATGCGAAAGTCTTGCTCGTTGCTCTCAAGGGTATATGCCTTCTCTTTCCTCGTTGACGAGAATACTCACGTGGTTTTAACAGTGATGCGCCTTCTGTTACGAAACCCGAACCTGTCGCCCCCCATGCAGTCGATATCTGCTCGTGTCTTGTTATCGATGCTCCTTGCACTTCCCCAAATCTCACCGGCGTCACTGTCTCCTGATCTCACATTCCACAGAGATCTCCTTCAATTGGTGCAATCAATGAATACCGAGCTTGGCTCAGGCACGACAAGTGTCATGAGCAAGAGCCTTGGTCTTGTCGTTCGCGCCACATTATTGGAGGACAGTGACGACGTATGTTCATGTGTTGCAGTCGTTTGTTGCTCTTGTTCATTGGTCGATCTCAGACTTCCCGCGACCTGGAAATCTTGCTGCACCCTCGTGTACCACCACTTGTGCGCTCCCTACCACACGTCGAATCCCTCTCATTATTTCGTGCGGAAGAGCCACAAGATGAAGCCGATGTTCGGAAAGAACTCGGTCTACAGCCTGCATCCCCAGACCAACCGACATTAGCGTACGAGACCCAGGACGTGGTCATGCACGACGACTCAGGGAGTGCCCCAAAAACTAACGGATCGAACCTGGTCACAATCAATGCGCCGCCACCAGCCCCAACGCCTGTGTCCATTCCAACAGTATCCTTGCAACAAGCGCCTGCGCCACCACTGACTCGAATACATGTGGAACCACCTCGTCCCAAACCACCAGTTCTGGCAAGCGCTCCTGTTCGGCCTGTCATACCTTTCCAACCTGCAGTAGTGCCAGTCCCGGAGGATGAGGAGATGCCCACGATCGACATGGACTCCGATTCAGATGAAGATTCAGATGAAGGATAGCCGTGGGGGAGGAAAAAGTAAAGGCCCTAAGAACAAAAGGAAGCCAGTCGATTCAAGCCCGAACTCGCTTGCGCCTTGGACTGTCATCCAATACCATGTCTTCATTTTCAGAGTCAGGGTCTGGCGCTCGACTTGTTTGTACTTTTTCAGAAATCCTACGTATCTGGAAATTATGTGGCATCAGAATCAGGACATCGTGGATTTTTCTTTACCTTGTCAAGAAATCCCTTTGCTACTACATTGCTTGGATCAATACCTTGTGCATGTTCGAAGTGAGTTTGGGCGGCACGTAACAAATTTGCGTTGAAGGTGCTCTGGGCTGTGGATTGTTAGTAAGACCACATTAAACGAGAAGTACTACCTAACTCGTCGTAGGTTGAGCTAGGTAGATGGATGCTAAGCCAGCATAGATGTGGAGGACGGGTTTGTCCCGGTACGGGAAGGAAGGAAGGTAACTGTTTGGATGTGTTAAATGCGAAAAAGGTACAGGAAGATCAAGCGTACAGCTCCAATTCATCAAGAGCCTCTCTGTGTCTGCCTGCTTGAATCAGCTGAAGAATCAATTCTTGAAGGATATGCTCTCGCTGGAGTCGTTAAGCACAGAATATTGAAACGGACGTAGGGAGAAGCTCACGTTGTCCTGATGCCGAAGCATCATCGTGCGCAAATAATCCAGAAGTTTAGAGTTTCTACGCCCCTCGTCAATTTTCACGCCTACAAGAAGCATTCCGGTTGTCCACATTGTCATCCAGTGCAATTCCTTGCAGCGGGCCAGAATACTCCAGGCTCGGCTCGCGCGTTCTAAATCATTGCGGTGTAGGCAAAGCTGGAGCACATCGTATAGACGACGGATATGCACTCTCCGAGCGGTCAAAGGTTGATGTGAGCCCAAGGAGGCAAAGAGAAAATTATCGTCGTTGTGGTTTGAGGAGGACATAATGATGATGTACCACTTACAAGGACGATCGCAGCGCAAACATGGCCAACATTTAAACTGTGTGATCTTGACGTCGTCACGGCGTCAACGACCACAGCGACACCATCCATACGCTGATAAAATGGACGACGACTTTACTTTTGGGGCATCTGTCTGGGGCACAACTGAACCCGTTGATCTCATTCCACCACGCAAAATCACATCCGATTTCGACGACGCATTCGATGACTTCAATGACCCTGCGGACACAGTCCAAGCAGATGCGGGAGACGATGACTTTGGAGACTTTGGAGATGCTGCGATTTCCACTTCATCAGGTTTTGGGGACGGTGTTGGATTCGGGGAGGAGGTGCAGATATCGGGACCTTCTTCGTCTGTTGAGTGGCGTCCGCTCCACCTGCATCCTCTACCTTCGAGGCAGGACTTGGAAGAGCAGCTATATGGGATACTGGAGCCGATATGGGCCTACGAGGGTCTTAACAATATCCTTACAAACGATGGTATTCGGGAGGTGGAAGGGGTCAGTCAGGTATTAGTGACACCAGAAAGGTACACCTGACCTTCACAGTAACTCTCCTGTAGTTTTCTGCTGACAGTTATTCAGCCGTGAATTGTACAAAATGCTCGTTCAATCACCCCCGCCCACCAAGCCACCGAACTGGACGCGATCTCGAATACGTCGACAGCATCTCATCGCACTTGGCATACCTGTCAATCTTGACGAGGTCCTGCCTCGCGCCAATGGAAAACCACTTCCTCCACTCGAAATCACTACGCGTCCCATGTCAGCACCCCCTGGTCCACGAAACACACTGCACCAGCACAATGTCCCTGCATCGTCGAGCAATTCGCGCACAGGTACACCCCAGCCCACTCGGCAGCCTACACCATCCCATTTTGGCCCGAAGCCCGAACTCGATTACGCAAAGATTCAAAGCCTCCTTGAGCTCAATCCAGGTGCACACTCTGATCCATACATGGCTGAACTCTACTAAATTGTATGACTCCTAGCAGATAGTTTGACGATACAACCACTCTCATCCTTGGAGCGACATTTGGCCCACCTTAGAGCACAGACTGCTGCAACGCAGGCGCTTTTGACGCACCTCCTTCAGACAAGAGAATCATTGCAACAAGATAATGAAACTTACAATGGACTCATCGCGGACCTGGTTGGCGAAGCACAGAAGATGAAGTCTGGGAAACCTGGGCGGACTAATTCTGTACGACGGGGAAGTGGGATAAATTAGATGCCGAATACGATCCATACCCTCTCCACATTAAATTATTTTCCCTCGTGAGTTGCATTGGACTATTGGTAGATATCCGTCTTTCACTGGTGAGCGAGCGAGGTTCAGTTTTTAGAGAAGTGTGATGTTCTATGTCTAAAGTTGGTCTAAACTTGGGATAATCACTCTCAGGATGGATACACTCAAGCATTTTATCGCGGCGGCTGGTTTCGAGACTGCGTTGTGCTTGTACTGTTAGTATTGCAGTACTTCCTCGACGCGGCGCGCGCCAAATGTAAATTGTAATATGTATTCAGAAATCATACTACTACTAAGTAGTATCAACATAATCAAGTCCACGCGCCGTCGTCGCGCCGATCATTGCACGTGACCACGAAAAAGTTTCATCCATTGCCAATGCCAATGCCATCCGGATAGTAATACTAATACGGTTACCGACAGAAGTAGTCCTCTTGCCCTGGCCAGTCATCTTCATCCAAAAGGCTATTCCACCTAGCCATGAATATCTCACACTCGCTTCCGTCGACTGTCGCTGGAATATCTTTCTCCTTCCTTACCACTAAAGATATTCGCCGAATATCCGTGAAGCAAATTGTTAACCCCGTCTTGCTCGATGATCTCAACCGACCGAACATTGGAGGACTCTACGATCCTGCTCTTGGTCCCAGCGATCGATCTGACATGTGCGTTGGCGTATTCGTTTTCCGTCTATGACTGCTAATCTTTGGTTCAGTTGCACAACATGTCGCCTCACATATTTCACCTGCCCAGGTCACTTTGGACACATCGAACTACCGGCACCAGTCTTTCACCCTTTATTCATGGCGAATATGTACAACCTTCTCCGTGGGACGTGCTTGTTCTGTCACCGTTTCAAGATAAGCCGGACTGTGGTGCGTATTTTGACCCAAGCTCGAAAAGGCTTATTTCCGAACCCAGATGTAGTTGTGCAAATATGTGGCCAAGCTTCGCTTGCTTGAGAGAGGGCTCCTTGACGCAGCACAGGGAGTGGATGACATCCACATTCGTGTTAACTCGCGGGCGCCAGCCAAAAAGAAGTCCAAAGGGGAAGAATCAGACGAGGAGGTTGCTGCTGTAGAGGACAATGCGCCGGATGAGACAGTCGACCAGTTCATGATGCGCGTCAACCTGTATGTTGCTGTACATCTCTCCCGTGCATCTGGGAGCAAGCGCGATGATTACAAGGATGCGCTCGTTTACCAGGCGCGCAAGGATCTGATACACGAGTTCTTGAAGGTCACGATTCTGAACAAGTGTCAAAACTCAGATTGCGGGAGGCAAGAGCGTTCCGTAACGCGCCTGTGTCAAGCTTTACTGACACTTGATTTTTCTTTAGCCCGGCGTATACTTTCAGGAAGGAAGGTCACATCAAGGTCATCGAATACGATCTTTCCAGCAAGCAGAAGAACCAATTGAAAAGAAAACGCCCTGACGTTCTCCTTTCCGAGAAAGCTGCCGCCCTTTCGAAGCACTCCGCCCAAAAACCTACGGAAGATTCAGATGTGGAGATGGACGAGCATTCAGGGAGCGAGGATGAAGGAGAAGGAGTTGACCTGGTGGAAGAAGACGATGGGGAAGAAGAAAGCGAGAGGGAGACCAAGGTGCCTGAACTTCCGAGGGCTGCGAACGGGAAGGTGAAGACTTTGCGAGGCAGGAACGAACGCGTTGTGGCAGCAGAGGAATGTCGCGCTCATCTGCGCCGCTTGTTTGCTAACGAAGCCGTGGCGTGTGCTCTCATCTATGGCCGACACGGACCTTTCGCGCCCCTTTCTATTGACCAGCTTTCTTTTGCCTCGGCCGACATGTTCTTCATGGATGTCATCCCTGTCGCACCCACTCGTTTCCGCCCACCAGCGAAGATGAACGAAACTCTGTTCGAGCACCCCCAGAACGAGCTTCTCTCCAAGGTTTTGAATACATCATATCGCCTGAGAGACCTCAATCTCGAGTTGCGTGCGGCCTCCCAGAAAACCCCCGACTTTGATAAGGCGACTCAGCACAAGTTGATGGCCGCGCTGCTGGAGCGCCTGATTCAGCTCCAAATTGACGTCAACAGCTTCATGGACAGCAGCAAAAATCCAGCACCTGTACGACAAGGAAAGCTTCCTCCAGCCGGTATCAAGCAAGGCCTGGAAAAGAAGGAGGGCTTGTTCCGAAAAAACATGATGGTGAGCTCCTCGAAACTATGTTCCGGGTCTTGTCTAAATTTCTACAAGGGCAAACGAGTCAACTACGCTGCGCGTTCTGTCATCTCCCCCGATGTCAACATTGAACCGAGCGAGATCGGCGTGCCCCCTGTATTCGCCAGGAAGCTGACGTTCCCTGAGCCCATAACACCAGCGAATTTCCACGAAATGAGGCAACGGGTGATTGCTGGACCGCGAGGCTATCCTGGTGCCTCTATGGTCGAGTACGAAGATGGTCGGCAACAATCTCTGGTATTCTCTTTGATCTTAGGACACATAATATCCGTGCCTGACTCACAATCTCTAGGATAAACTTACGGTCGAACAGCGTACCGCTATCGCGAATCAACTCTTGACCCCACAGGAAGGAGAGCAAAGTACATCAAGCCGTAGAGGGCTTTACACGCGTACACCAGCGGTCAACAAGAAGGTGTATAGACACTTGCGAGATGGCGATGTCCTGATTTTGAACCGTCAACCTACTCTACACAAACCGAGTATGATGGCACACAGGGCTCGAGTGTTGCAGGGTGAGAAGACGATTCGTATGCACTATGCCAACTGGTCAGTTTTATATGATCTTTATTATCTGCTGTTCTGATGCGCCTCTCTTCTCCAGTAATTCGTACAACGGCAAGTATATTTGATTTTATTATTTTTCCCTATCACTCTAACAAACCAACTTCCCGAACAGCTGACTTCGATGGAGATGGTACGTAGCTTCATGGATTGAATCACTAATAAAATGGCCGACTGACTACATTATCAAAGAAATGAACATCCATTTCCCGCGTATGTTCTTCATTCTAACGTTGCGGTATACAGCGCTAAATTCCAAATAGAAAATCAGGTTGCTCGTGCAGAGGCGATGTTCCTTGCCAACACCGATAACCAATATCTTGTGCCGACATCCGGAAACCCATTGCGCGGTCTCATTCAGGATCACGTCGTCGCCGGTGTGTGGATGACAACCCAAGACGCGTTCTTCACTCGCGAGGAGTATTTCCAACTTCTCTACGGCGCGCTGCGACCAGAAGATAGTCAAAGTCGCCTGATAACTCTTCCGCCGACGATATGGAAACCCAAGCCGCTCTGGACTGGAAAACAACTTGTACGTACTCGGAAACTAATGGAATTTTCAATATTCATATCGCCCTCAGATCTCGACTGTCTTGAAGAACATCACGCCTTCCAACGTCGAGGGCTTAAATCTAAACGCGAAAACCAAGGTCCCTGGCTACCTTTGGGGTAAGGATTCGAAGGAGGACAAGGTCATTTTCATGGACGGCGAACTCCTCTGTGGTGTCTTGGACAAAGCTGCCTTTGGAGCTTCTGACTACGGTCTTGTGCACTCTGTCTACGAACTCTACGGTGCCGAAATTGCGGGCCAACTACTCGGTGTTCTCAGTCGACTATTCACGAAGTTTCTGCAACATCGAGCCTTCACATGTCGCATGGACGATCTGACTCTGACGCCAGAAGGAAACGCCAAGCGCGACACGTTGCTCGAGACAGGGAAGAACCTAGGAACCGAGGGTGCCATTGAGAATTTCCCGTCGCTGAGCGATACACCGACGGACGAGATCCCCGGGGTGCTCAATGGACTGTTGGAGGATGTCCTCCGCGACGACAACAAGATGGCTGGCCTCGATGTTACTGTCAAGACCAAGTTATCGAAGCTCACCTCGTCAATCTCCGATGCCGTGCTACCGCATGAGCTGTGGCGCAAATTCCCGCACAATCACATGCAAACAATGACCCTGTCTGGTGCCAAGGGCTCTGCGGTCAACGCTCGCCAAATCTCTTGTGCACTCGGTCAGCAGGAGCTAGAAGGCCGTCGTGTTCCAGTGATGGTCAGCGGGAAGACACTTCCTTCCTTCCGCCCCTTCGAGACCAAGGCTATTGCAGGTGGCTACGTGGCCAGCCGTTTCTTGACCGGTGTTAAACCCCAGGAGTTCTATTTCCATTGTATGGCGGGCCGCGAGGGCCTCATCGATACCGCCGTCAAGACCTCGCGTTCCGGGTATTTGCAGCGCTGCCTGATCAAGCATCTGGAGGGCATCCGTGTACACTACGACCACACCGTGCGGGGGAGTGACAACTCGATCTACCAGTTCCAGTATGGCGGTGACGCGCTCGATGTGACGCGGCAGAAGCACCTATACGAGTTCGAGTTCATAGCGCAGAACGAGATATCGCTCGTGAACAAACTCCAGCCGCGGGTGATTACTGGTCTTCTTGACGAGACGACCGCCGTATCGTACATGAAGAAGGTGCTGAAGAGGTCGACGGACCGCCCAGCCAGGGGTGGGTTGTCGAAGCGCGACAAGTACGATCCCGTGCTCTCGCTCTACAGCCCCAGCCGGTACCTTGGAGCCACGTCGGAGCAATTTGCTACTGCTGTTGACAATTATGTCAGGACGAACCCGCATAAACTTCTAAAGGACAAGGGAGCAACGGAAGACGAGGGGCGTTTGAAGAGCAGGAAGCAGCCCATTCGCTCTGCGAACTTCCGTCTCTTGATGAACGTGAAGTATCTGCGAAGCTTGGTCGACCCCGGTGAAGCTGTCGGTCTTCTTGCATCACAAGGGTACGTTTGCGATACTTGGGATAGGACCTCAGTGACTAACATCTTGTAGTGTCGGCGAGCCTTCCACACAGATGACGCTGAACACTTTCCATTTCGCTGGCACGTTGTTGTTTTTCTTTCTCTGCAAGAGGAGGGACCTATCTGATCATTAACAATAGGACATGGTGCTGCCAATGTTACCCTCGGCATCCCTCGTCTGCGTGAAATCGTCATGACCGCCTCCCAAAAGCCCAAAACGCCATCCATGACAATGAAAGTCCGCCCTGGAACCAACCCAATCGACATCGACACCTTCTGCAAGCGTGCTAGCCGCGTCAAGCTCTCGCAGGTGGTCGACAGCGTAGCGGTGCGCGAGCAGATGAAGTCAGAGGGGCAGGCGCGACGGACGCAGTTTACGATCGACATCAAGTTCTTCCCTAAAGAGGAGTATGTCGCGGAGTACGACACGGATCCGTTGGAGATCCTCGCGGCGTTCGCGACGCGCTTCCCGCTTATGCTGAAGAAGGAGATTCAGGCAGAGATGAAGAAGTTGGACGCGGACCTGAGGAGCCAGATTGCGGAGATGGGCAAGGGGAAGAAGGTGTCATCACGTGAGGGCGATGGTGAGGGCGATGGTGAGGAAGATGGTGAAGTGGCGCCGAAGAAGAAGAGGGATGCGGATGAGGAGAGCGAGGTTGGGGATGAGGATGCGGACGATGAGAAGAGGCAGAGGCAGAAGAAGGAGCAGGCGACGTATGAGAGCGACGAGAGTGACCTGGAGGAGTTCGACGATGATGCTCTGGAGGCTGAGTTTGCGTCTGACGTTGGGAGCGACGATGAGGCGCGTGAAGTCAAGAAGAAGAAGAAGAGTAGTTCATTCCAAGGCGATGTTAACAGAGTCCGGGACCTGTTTACCCAGCATCTCAACATGGCTACTCTGTTCGAGTTCACGGAAGATGGGTGTACATTCCAGCTCGAGGTGCGTTCTTTTCCTGTTGCTGTTACTCTCCGAAAGCTCACTCTTCTTGTTTAGTTCCGCATTGACATGCCCAAGCTGCTTTTCGTCGGCATCGTCGAGCGAACGTGCCGCGCGACCATTATTCGCGAAATCCCAGGCATCACCGAATGTTTCCAGGTTAAGGACGACAGTAAGAAGGGACAGGAGCCCGAGATCAAAGTGCAGCGCATCTCTTCCTTCCCAGGCCTCAGGCACTAACATATCTATTCGCAGCTCACGACGAACGGTTCCAACCTCCGAGGGCTGTGGAACTTTGCAGCTGGCTCGGAGGAGAGTATCCTTGAGGACGACGACATCTATTCCAACGACATCTACGCTATCCTGAAAACATACGGAGTGGAGATGGCGCGTGCGGCTATTCTGAAGGAGATGGGCGGTGTGTTCGGAGCATACAACATCCAGGTTGATCGCCGTCACTTGGAGCTGATTGCTGATTATATGGTGCGTCTGCGCCACCGCATGTCGCGTAATTGTTGCTAATCTGTTTTTTCCAGTCATTCGATGGTGGCTACAAGCCGTTCAACCGTAAGGGTATCTCGACGAACCCCTCACCATTGCTGAAAGCCTCGTATGAGACGACCGCGGCCTTCTTGTCCGAGGCAACGCTGCTGGGTGACTTTGACGACCTGAGCACGCCGTCTGGGAACATTGTAATGGGACGGCCAAACCTGACCGGGACGGGAGTATTTGACGTTGTGATGCCCGTTGGGGCCTAAAAAAGTAGACTAATTTTGGTATGATATATTTAACGAAACGCGATCAGTCACGGCGTGACATTTGTGACCAACGAGAACGTTGTCGCGTGCTTGTTCAACTTTATTTAAATTTTTGCGCGCCGTCCTGGAGGCCGCCCATTATGCTCGCTGTCGTTGCCATGCCCCGCCCCGGCCCCCTTCAGGACCTTCCTCTGGATCAATTCTTGCCTCCTAACCCCAATCTCCCACCGATCTCCCGCAAACGGCCCTTGTCTCCTGGCGGCCCAGGCTTCTTCAGCCCAGCGAAACGCCGTATACTCAATGAAGAAGCCATCTTCAAGAGCCCCGTGTCGGGACGCGGAACCCCAGCCCGCTTTACGGAAGTTCTGACGGGCCCCAGCAGTCCTGCCAGAAAACTCGACTTTGGGTCCCCGAAAGCCATTCGCCGTGAAGCCACGCCACCGTGTGCAGCAGACTCGCGCAGCAAACTCGCGCCCTCGCCTCATTTCAGAGCAGCCAGCGAAGATTATGAGATGGAGGACTACTTTAGTCAGCCGTCCAGCTCGTCGCAGTCAACGTCGTCGTCGAACCCCAGCATCACCCCGCGCGAGACGCCGCCCCCGCCCGATCCCCAGTCCATCCACTACCCGGGATTCCGTGTCTACTTTGACACCCGTGTCGTTTTGGCGCCTATCGAGGAGCCACATGTTACGCCATTGACGCCTGGAGGGGAAAAAGAAAAGGAGGGGTTGAAAGAGAACATCGTACCGCGCCGGCGTTCACGAAAGGCGGCCATTGCACCTGATGGTGATTTGAAGTCTCAGCTCCTCTCCCCTCATGCGAAAGAGTGGCCGCTCAGCAAGGCAAAGTCGACGCCTATAAAGCCTTTACCGAGAGACAAGGCAGACCAATTTGGCAGCCCCACTCCCCGCAGGTTCATAACTGGGCCGTCGTCGTCCACATCCAGATTGACGGAGATGGAGAGGAAGGACGTGCGGAGACTCCTCCGGGACGAGGCCGATGAGGGTGGCGCCTAATGGAACCATCGACGAATCGCCGGAATCTATCACCACCCATCTTAGACCACAGCCGAGCTCGTCCCATCCCATCCTGCCAACGACACCCTACGCTCTATCCAACCAGAGTACACGCTATTATCACTTTTTGCTTATTCTTCACCTATCAACTATTTTCATCTACGTGCACATCTACATACCCCATTTACTACAGTGGCACCAGCTTTCGGGCCTCAGGTGTCGTCCAGTCGTTTCTTCCCTGGCTTCTTTGCTTTTTGTATTCACGGGCGGTAGACCTATCATTGTATTCCTCATAGTGCTCGATACTGCACATTGTCTATATCTTAGATAGCTGTACATGTCATCCTCATTTTCTCCTTGGAATGGCATTGGAAACCTAAAGACTGTCAATGTCAGTGTAACTTATAAGTCTTAGGTCTTCATGATGATGATCATCAAAGGTGTCTATGGTCCCGTGACTGACACGTCTACGCCACGATCGTCCACAACCAATCGTTCTCCAGTACAGTGTTCCACTGCTCCTCAGACCGCCCAGCATGTTCCGTACACTCGCTTTAATACTTTGCCTCACCTTCGGTCTTGTTTCCGCCAACTTTGAGTTCTTCGGCAACATGTTCGGAAACCAGCAGCACCACCAGCAACAGCGACAGCACTCGGGCTCATCCCAGTGGGCGTCGCAGGTCGAGAATGGTGCGTGGTGTTCTGTTTGTGACTAAAGGATTCCTATTAACGGACCTCACAAACACCGCAGTGCCGTGCTCGCAATACCTATGCCCCAACACACTGGACTGTGTCTCACACCCAGTCGACTGCCCGTGCCCGGATGTTCAGGACGTCAAGTGCACGATTCCGGACGAAGGGGACAGCAATGATGCTACAGTTGTGTGTGTGAGGGGGCAGAACGGGTGTGCGGAGGTAGAGCGGCTAATGCGGAAAGGGTCGTCGAAGAGATAGATGTCTCAAGGGACGTACTTATGGAGGATGTGTGGATTCGAACTCTGGAGAGGGAATGAATGTACGTTTTATCGTTAGGGGTACTCGCAATAGATAATGGCTCCCTCGGTCGTCCAGCGATTTGTACGAAGTATCGAAACAAGATGTGACACGATTGGTGTACCATCTGCCATCCATATGAAAAGTTGCAAGCGCAGACAAACGCAACACGAAGATTGGAATCATATTCAGGCTCAATGGCGGAGAATACGAGTCAACGTTGGATTAAGGTCAGCAACGCCCTACGTCACTTCGTGAGCACAGATTCCACATCCTCCTGGCGAAGGGTAGCCGTCAATATGAACGCAGCGTCCACTGGAAAGTGAAGAAATTCACTCGCCTTCTCGAATTGTGCATATCTCCAATCGTGCGGGTCCGGGCCCTCATGATGTACTATCGAATGCCCCTTCAATGACATCCCTCCCATCATCACAGTTTCATAAAGCGTCAAGAACACCTGTGCGCGCTGGGTGTGCACAGTGACTGGCAAGCCCTGCTGTCGCAGCCACGATACCTGATAATATGGATGCATGGGGCCCGACGCCAGCACCACGATTGTCAAAATAAGCGCGACAAGCCACACCCCCGTCAGGAGGTAACCTGAGAACACGGCTGTCGAGAAGTACGACGGCGTCTCTGGAGTGCGCTTGCGCCGTCCGATGATGACGACGCCGAGGTGGTACAGGAGAGTGTAGACGGAGATGCAGGGGTTGAGCCGCATGGAGAGGTAGCCGAGGTCGAGCATCGCGACGATGAGGAGAGTCAGTGCGCCGGGGATAGATAAGCAGGTCAAGAGGAAAATGCTTCGCGGGATTGGGAGGGGTACCGTCGGATATAGTTGGGCCTTGAGGATTGCCGGGAGCACAGCTCGGAACAGTTGCATAGGGCGGCGGGGGCGTTGCTAACGATGACCAGCACCGAGCGATTTACGGGAGTGACCAGCACCAAAGTAAGAGGCAGAGGCGCCGATGATGATGGCTGCAATTTCGAGCGCATTTCCGGCGATGCACGGCGTCGCCTTGACACCGTCTGTAACTTATTTACATAAAGTCTTAAATTATTTAAACATCGTGGTTGCAATTATTATATTTCTTTTTCAACATAGCGGGTACGTCGCCTCATAGTGTTAACGAACAAACTTGCAATTCTAGGCCAATCATTGAACTGATGTATGGTACAAAAGAGCGAGTAGAGGAGCTGGTTACTGTTGGCAAATGGCAAATGGGAGACTGAGAAACTTCAGGATCTAATCTAATCTTTGTTTACTGTAACCTTCTTTCTTGCTTGTTTGTCAATACTTACAAGCTTGGGGCTCAGCTTGACGCAACTGATGGCACTGGCACGGCCAACGGTATGTCTTCGACCTTTGCTTCACAATCTCTTACTGACATTCGGGTCGCAGACGAAACTCCCTCCAGGTGCCAACCGTATCTTGTTTGTTAAGAATTTGAACTACCAAATCACTGGAGAGGACTTGTACGACCTGTTTGGGCGCTACGGTACCATACGCCAAATACGGATCGGTAACGAGCAAAAGACCAAAGGGACGGCATTCGTTGTTTTTGATGATGTTATGGATGTGCGTGCTGGTGTTCCTCATGACCATCACCACTAATCTTCCTACTTACTTCTCAGGCTAAAAATGCTCTTGACCACCTGAACGGTTTTCATCTCCAGGAGCGTTATATTGTCGTCCTGTACCATATGCCAGCGAAACAGGACGCTGCGGTCGCAAAGGCAGACCTAGCCCGCCGGGAAGAAGAGCTCGCAGCGCTCAAGAAAAAGCACAACATCGGGGATGATTAATGGACCTTGTAGTATGTTATCGCAGCAGCACGTTCGTTTGCTAAATGAATGAGGAATTTTAAGTCTTGGCGCGTGTAGCAGCAGTACTGTCGTCGGATGCGTGATGATTTGGAATTCTACGGTCGCTGGTATCAGTATGTCGGTTCATTCTGCTCTACTCGCCCCCAGGCCAGCTATCATTCGACTTTTTGGCATAGTCTTTTTCTATTATTTCGTCATGGCTGACCTCGAGCTGTAGTGCAGGCTGAACATAGCCTATCGACATGCGGCGAGTATTGTTGTGGGTATTGGCGGCTTCGCAAGCATCAGGATAAGTCACAGTGGTGATCACTTTCGAAGACCAGAAGGCACCACGTACTATTGCCAACATGAATCCAAGCACTGCGGCGCTTTGCAATCTTTTGGGTGAGATGGGCTGAATTTGCAGTTTACCAAGTCACATTTGATCTGAATACTTGTCAGTCAGTGCCTGCGTGTATGCGTGCAGTACCTCTTCATCAGGCTGACGATGCTGCGTGTAAGAACGGGCTATTCAGAGGAATCATGACGACAAACCAACGTCACGCCGTGGCCACATCTATGGGCGGACCGGAGTTCAGTTATTCACACAATCCTACTCGTGGAACCCACTTTTTATACACATTTCGAACCCTTTTACCAAAGGCCGGGTGAGTCGTTATAATGATGTCGCGGTCCTGTGCTTACCTGCGCCAATAACACATGATAGGGAGTAAGGTGGGAGCAACTTTTCGAAGCTGATTGGAGCTGACCAGCGATTTTATAGGTTCGGATTAGGAGTTCGCCACGTCCTCGGAATTTTACGCATGATAATTCGCCCACGAGACGGGTAAAGGTAAACCACCAGGCTTTAGGATGTCAGGTTAGTATCCTGTAGTTTTGCAAACGCAACAACTCAAATAGGAAAGAAGATACAGCCTGTTCGGCCGTCTTCAAAGGAGCGCTTAGCAGTCGCCGATGCGTCCCATGGCAGGTGATATCGCCACTGAGAAGGGCTTGGTTTGTCGCGTGGGAGACCCTCGCGAGCCGGCTGGAGAGACGACTATCTAGCTTCGGAGGAGCAACTATGGACTTTACCCTCAGAAGCCTCTTGGCGAGACCCTACAGACAAAACCATGTATGCTCCGGGCTGCGGTCAATATGGTGCACTTTTCTGGTCGCCACATTTCCGGGCTCTGGATCCTTCGAAGGCAAGCCCTCGTACACGAACCTGGAACCTCGCCGACGGCCGTGTCACTGCTCATGGTTTTTGTGTCTGTCCATCATCTGATTAGACAGCACCTTCTCGCCTCCATTCACACACAAAATCGTCTGGTTCCAAATCTTATGGATTCACGGTCGCTTTTTCTCAGGTGCTCGTTCCCTCGGCATCACCACGGTGCAGTGGCGAAAGATCGCCACTTTTTTGTTAAGCTATTTTTGTTTGCATTTGCTCTGGGTAACCGGTCGTTGTAGCGCCTTATCAGGGCCCCTCCCTGAATCAGAACTCGACAATCCCGTCAGGCTCCCGACTCCCAAGGCATTTGCGAACTCCGCCTGCATCACCTCCAACACTGCCCGCAAAACTTTGGAGTCGATTCCGTTTTAACATTTAACATAGGACCTACTTGGCACTCCGGGCAAGGACCCGAAAAATCGACTGTCCGATCCAAGGTTCTTCAACCTTCTGATTGCGCATTCTTGACAATTAAATCATAGATTACCTTAAAGCATGCATAGATTCAAGGCGCCTTTACACAAGGAACATTCATATGAGCCCGTAAATCCTCACCAATCTTAGGCAAAATGTCCGGTCCTCATGTTGTTCGCCTGGCGCTCCAAGCGTCGATCTGCCTTTCGTCATAAACTCTGCGTTATATCTCCTATACTCTACCGGCAGCGTGAAAGCACTTGCCCCGAGCATCGAGCATGCTATTCGACTAGAAGCACCGGGTTACTTGTGCCATCCTCGCCTGTTTGCGAAGCGCGGCTCACCATGAACGCAGACGACGTGTTGCTGTTGTGTCTCTTCTTCACTTCATGTTTTGCCGATCTCCAACCACGGGAGAATTCTAATGGTGCTACCATTGTATTTCTGATGGGCTTTTGCAGTGCACAACGCGTACACTTTGTTTGCGAGAAGTTCTCAACTAACCCCTAACTGCAATCACCCACTGGCACCTAGCGTCTCGATATAGAAGTTCAAGTTGGTTACATGCCCTAGCTGCCGCTTCAGACTGCAACTGCTTAGTGGCTTTCGGGCGAAGAAGGAAAAAAGAGCTGTACCATTACCTGGTCATTCCGTAGCCTGGACCACTGGCCCTCAATATTGAAAAACCAATACCGTTATCCAACCGTTATCAAGATATATTCAAGGGAAACGCGTCATTGGGTCAAAGCATAACATTCCATCGGGGCTCTACTAGTACTACTTGTAAACCTGGTCCTGGTCTGGTACTGATGCCGAACGGTCGTTGATATTCAACAATTCGATAAATTTGGTGTTCTAGGACCACAGCCTCGACAATTTTCTGCGAATTCCAGCATCTGTCTAGACTCCAGAATTGATGCATGCTAATATTAATAAGATGATCTGTCCGTCGAACATGATTCTTCGAGCCCACTTTGCGTATCACAAACAAGTAACCTTTACTAATTTTATTTTCTGCCTCAGTGTTCTTGCTGAAGATATATCCGAGGAAGGCCGGGGGACTTCGGACTGTCCAGGTTAAAAATTCCTCGTATTGCAGCACACCAATGCTCAGGTTGCCGGTTCGAAACCCGTCCAGGGAAGGGCGCGGCGATCATTCAGTCTCCAGGCGTGAACACCAGTGACTTTCATTATGAGCGAAGGCCGCCTACAAGCTAGGATCCAAGTGAGGAAATAGAGCACTTCAACACAGGTTTCATGTCGACACCCAGACCTGACACGTATTTTTGAGCAACTCTTCCCCCCTTGCCCCAGTGGTAAGAATAAGCCCGGAGGTTGCAAAAGATGTGTCGACGGTGATAACAATCGTTGACATTACGGCACCAGTGGCATTAGAGGGTTCAGAAGCGTCGAAGCGTAACTAGAATCATAATCGTAGTATGCGGCCGTCACGAACTTCGTTATAAGTATCACCCGAGTGACAGTGAGAGTCAGAGTGAGTACACCTAGTATATGCCCGTAGGCTGGCTTTTGAATTTCGAGCCCTCTCTTGGAGCTTACGGTGTTCACGCGTTGGTTTTGTTGTGTGTATGCTAATTTTATAATAGGCCTTGTCACGAGGCAATGATGGTAATAAACAACGAGAAGGTCTAATGGGTAACTGATATCACACATAGTGCCTAGCCAGATCCTAGGAAGGCGACATCGTGAGCAAGCGCACCTCACATGGGTTGAGAATGAACACATACCGCCGGAGTAGACCTTGCCGAAGAGCACTTGCTGGAGCTTGTCGTAGAGCGACAACACACCAGCACCGGCAACGCCACGGAGGATGTTGGCACCAGCACCCTTGAAGAGTGACTTGATGCCCTCCTTGGCGATGATCTGGGAACCAGCATCGAACATGGACTTGTAGTTGACACCAGAGCCGGAAGTCATCATCATGCGACGACTGTGGAGAGAGTAAGTGTCGGAAATCAAGTAATTTACGTATGCTACATACCGGATAGTGTCGAGAGGGTAAGAAGCAAGACCAGCACCGATGGTAACACCCCAACCGAGACCGAAGGAAGCAAGGAAAGAACCTTCAAGAGCTCCAACCAGGACGACGGGTTCTGCAAAGGACAATGAGCGACTTGCGCGGATGGGAGCAACGGAGTGACGTACTCAGCGAATCGTAGACACCGAAATAAAGACCACGGTAGACAATGATGCCAACGACGGAGGGAACGAAACCACGGTAGAGACCGGCGATACCATCAGAGGCCAAAGTCTTCTTGTAGACATCTACCAATCCGTTGAATTGACGAGCTCCTCCACCTTTGGCGGACTTGGCGTCGTTGGCTAACCGTGTACGGGCGTAGTCCAAGGAGTAGACGAAGAGGAGGGAAGAAGCACCAGCAGCACCACCGGAGGCGACATTGCCAGCAAACCACTTCCAGTAGCCCTCGTTCTTCTTGAAGCCGAAAAGGGACTTGAAGTAGTCCTCTACAATGAGGGTCAGAAACTGAACGGTACATATGGCGGAAAGGTTTGGCGCACTGAAGGCAAAGTTGAGAGCTTGGGTGGGGAAGTAACGGATGACGTTGGCGGTGTTTCCTCTCCAGAGGGAGACAAGACCCTCCTCCTTGTAGGTGCGAGCAAAAGCATCACCGACGCCCTTGTAAGGGCTGGCGAGACGACCCTGCTTGATCTAGGAAGCGGCATGTCAATACATCATACGGGAAAGAACTGGCAAGTTGAAGGCGTACCATCTCATCCTGGTTCTGGACCAGGAGCTTGATGCGCTCGATGGGAGCAGCAGAGGTTTTTGCGACGGCCTGAAGCAGAATAAATCAGTTTGGTAATTTTGGCGAGTCGCGTGCACCGAAAACATACAGCAGACACACCGCCCATCAGGAAATCGACTGTAAGATGCAGAAAAACAGTAAGCACGGCATAGAGCGAGCATGAATGGCGAAGACGCACTGGCGAAATCCTGAGGGGACTTGACCTTCTTAACTTCGGCCATTTTAGACGGAGGGACCAGTGGATGAGTGGGGGTTGGGAAAAGGTAAGTAGATGTTGAGAATCAAAAAAAGTTGCCCATGAAAAGGATTTCGGGAAGCACCGGAACAAATTCAACTCCGCTCCACCCGACCCGACTCGCGTCGGCAACGAGGTCGCGGAGATCGTGTGTGGACTTGCGCTGGCATCGTGCTGGCACAAGCGTGCATAACGGCGACGGACTTTACGACATTATACTCAGGGTTGGGCGAAAATGGTCGTTTACATTGACCAATGCGGGAGTGATGGTAACATAGCGAGAATATAAACTACAACGAGAATAGGCGGCCATGTTATGGTCATCTTCTACGGGATAGACTACAAGACAGTTAGATAAGTTCCGCAGCGTTGACGGGCATTTCGTCCTGGAAAACAGAGCAGTCAGTGAAATGAACAACACAACAAAGGCTAGCGCTTACGATTTGCGTGCTGTAGAATTGCTCTAATTTCGACATGTCAAGGTTAGTCATCATGCAAACGTAAAAGTCACTAACCGATGTCACGCAGGATACGAACGTCGTCGACGGTGACGAACTGAACAGTATGTTAATGAAAGTTTTCCAAAACACAGGAGAACGGAACATACATTGATGGCGACACCTTTCCGTCCGAACCGGCCGGAACGACCGATGCGGTGGATGTAGTTTTCACGGTTTCTGGTATTTCAGATGGTCAGCTTGGCGAAGACGGATGGTGTTGTCAGAACAGCACGTACGCAGGAAGGTCGTAGTTGATGACAAGAGAAACCTGCTGAACGTCGATTCCTCGTGCCCACACATCGGTGGTAATCAACACGCGTCTGCGGATAGGATATCAGGCAAGTGGTTGAGGCGGTAATGCGTACCAAACTTACGAAGTGCCGCCGCGGAATTCGGCCATAATTGCGTCACGCTCTTTCTGCACCATTTCCCCGTGCATCGAGGACACCGTGAAGTTGGACGCGCGCATCTTTTCTGTGAGCCAGTCCACCTGAAAAGTGTTAGAGCGCATTCATTTGCTCAGGAGCGAGGCTGAACGTACCTTTCGGCGAGTGTTGCAGAAGATGACCGCTTGCGTGATGGTGAGCGTGTCGTACAAATCACAGAGCGTGTCGAACTTCCAGTCCTCCTTCTCCACAGCAACGAAGAATTGCTTGATGCCCTCCAGCGTCAACTCGTCACGCTTCACGAGGATACGGATAGGGTCGGTCATAAACTTCGTCGTCATCTCCAAAACGTCGTAGGGCAGGGTGGCGCTGAGGAGCACAACCTGTGTTGCAGGGGGAAGGTATCGATACACGTCGTAGATCTGGTCCTTGAAGCCCTTGTTCAGCAGCTCATCCGCCTCGTCAAGGACAAGCATTTTGATGTTTCGTGTCCGCAGACTCCGCCTCCGAATCATGTCGAAGACACGGCCAGGGGTACCAGAGACAACATGTTGGCCATACTCGAGCTTCCGGATATCTTCACCGATAGATGTCCCGCCAATACACGCATGGCACTGCACGTTCATGTAGTCACCGAGGGCGAGCACTACAGACTGGATTTGGGTCGCAAGTTCGCGAGTTGGTGAAAGCACGAGCGCCTGCGTTTCCCGGACCGTAACGTCGATGGATTGGAGTATAGAGATGGAGAAGGTGGCCGTTTTACCGGTACCGGATTGCGCTTGCGCAATGACATCGCGGCCTTGAGTTATCGGAAGAATGGCACGCTGCTGGATAGCGGATGGTTTTTCGAAGTCTGTTACGCAGTGCGAGTTAGACGTGTAAGTGGAGTAGTCACACAGGTCTCGTACTGTATGCATAGATCCCTCGCAGCAAATCTTCCTTCAGACCTAGGTCATCAAACGTCGACACCACTGAAACGGCCTCGGACGACTCAAACACAAGTTTCTAGTGGAATTGAACAGCATTCTGTCAGTAAACAGCTTACAATTGCGGCAGAGAGCGCGTACATCGTCTCCAGAGTTGATGCCAGCCATTTTTGAAGTTGGTTGGTTTGAGAGAGGCGGAGTTTGAAAGTTACAGAATTGTCGTTCCGTTACACGAGCTCTTCAGCGAGCGCCCATGGACTCAATCGTTGAACTGCAAAGACAAAACCACGAGGAGCTCGAGCGTTTCGAGCGCGGCCTCTACTCGCTGCTCTCCCGCAACCAGCCCACACACGACCTTACCCTCCAGGCCGAGCACAAGGCCGCCCAGATTCTTGACCGAATCGAGTCCAGGGCCGTGACGCTGAATTCTCTATACCAGGACGAGGACGCGAGGAAACTCGAGCTCGAGCTTTTATCCGCCCCCGCGCAGCAGAACGACCTATCGGAATTTTACTCGCGGTTGGTGAAAATCCAAGAGCACCACGCCAAGTATCCTGATTCTGTCCCAGGAGGCTTTGACCTCGAGCTTGCAGCCCTCCTTGATGAACCGAATCAAGAGGACGAGGACTTCGAGGAGGAGGACCGTGCGTACTTTACTTATACGCCTTGCAATTAATACCCATAACGCCTTCAGCCATATCTCTATTGTTTTCGGGTGAAGAGGCGTATGGTAAATACGTTGATTTGTATGCAAATCACACGGTCTATTCCAACTTGAAAAACATCGGGAAGCGGCCAGGTTATCTCCAGTATCTTGACTTGCTACTTGCTGCGCAACACGGGCCTGTTCACTCAGACCTGCCGAAAGACACGCGGTTTTCAAAAGACTTCGAAACGTGCGTGATACCTCATCTCGTCGCTGTATCCTTAGACTTATACAGAATAGATATATACAAAACCTGCACGCATATCTGCTGTCTTTCGTGAAGCGCACACGACCTCTTGTCGATATTTATAGCGAACAGCAAGCAGCCGAGGTCGATTTTAACAAGAAATGGGAGGCTCAGGAGGTTTTGGGTTGGGAGGAAAGCAAAGCGAAAGCGCAAGCGAATGGTGATGGATTAACGGGCATCTGGTGTGCACCATGTACGTACTTCATCTACTCCATTCCCTTTGTCGGTATCTTCAACCTCGCCATACAAGGTCAAAAGCAATACTCTAAGCAAACGGTGTATGACGCGCATCTTACGTCGAAAAAGCACATCAAAGCCGCCGCAAAGTACGATGCTTCCGGCGCACCTCCCCCGAACCCCAATGGCCCCCCTACTCCCACCACGGCCCCTGTCACCAAATCCTCCGCTAGCTCCCGAATCCGAAATGCTGCCAAACTGACACACCTGACAACATCCCTTCTTGTGACGCTTGTTCCCACCATCAATGACACAAAGTCGAACGTGGAACGAAGGTTCTCCCTCACGGCGCGTGAGCGCGAACAGGAGTTGCTCGATCAGGCGAAACCTCCGCCGCCACCTCCTGCCGCCACGAACGGAGCGGATGAAGAGGAAGAGGAGGAAGAACGTATCTACAACCCTCTTAAGCTGCCCCTTGGGTGGGACGGGAAGCCTATTCCTTACTGGCTTTACAAGCTTCACGGCCTCGGCGTGGAGTACCGGTGCGAAATTTGTTCGGACCATGTTTACATGGGAAGGTATGTGCCTGTTAGTTGGGATTGTGTGCGCGAGCGTCATGTTCTTGTTCAGGAAAAACTTCGACCGACACTTCCAAGAATCAAGACATGCCTTTGGTATGCGTGCACTTGGGCTACCCAACACGAAGCACTTCCATGAGATTACACGCATCGAAGATGCCCTCTTTCGTACGTGGACGCGTCTTCCATCATCTGCCTGCTCTTACTCACACAACACACTCTTCAGTTGCCGAAAAGCTTAAGCAAGAGGGCCGCCACGAAATTTTCGAGCAGGAGACGATGGAGGAACTAGAAGACGACGAGGGTAATGTGTACAATCGCAAGACGTATGAGGACCTCAAGAAGCAGGGCATTATTTGAAGAATTTGCACCTCGTATTCTTGAGTGGCGATTTGCGCGGTGGGTACGCAGCGTACTTACAGCGAAGCTGTAAATGTTGTCTATATACAAAAACGTAGTTGTCTTGTCGTATATTGTGTATCATAAGATAAAGGTCATGATGGCGACGTTGTGGGTTTGGTGGAACGAGGCGGGGGTGGGGGCGGGGGTTTGCGAGCTTGGGCAGGTGCTATGGGCATCGGTAATGACAGGGCGTGTGTGTAAAGCTCCTCGTCTGACGAGGTTGGCGAAGAGGACAGGGGGGAATCATCGGGAGAGTCGAAAGGATTTGTCTTGCGCCGCACGGGCGAACGCTGAAACTCGTAGAGCGGCAGTACGCCTCCTGGACAGTCTAAACAAACAGTCAGAATGTCATCTAAGATGTCTCAAACATTGCAAACCTGGGCCGTCCCACCAAGCGGTGTCGTCAGAGCTAGGTGGAGGGACTGTATAGCAGCCTTATGTGTGAATACAACTCTTCCTAGTATCAGAGCTACCAGAAAGTACGCACGCGCTGTGATGTCGGAAGGAAACACTAGTGCCGCGAGCTTCTCATCTAATTTCTCGCCTGGAGCAGTCGAAACAATACTTTCGAACAATAGTCGCGATAGCGCCAGTCGTTTCACCGAGTCGACAATGCGAACTTCGGCCCGGAATATACCAAAAACTAGACAATGTATCAGAACAATTAATAGGCATAAGCAAGTAACGATAGATACCTGGTTTGTGGTCTGAGCCTCGCAGCTCAGCCCTCGAGTAGACAGCAAGGTCAAGCTGAGCACCGCGGTATAATATCCGATCTTGCAGCAACTCAACAATTGGTACTTTAAAAATAGTTTCTGTGGACTTACCAGTCCATGCAGGTATCCGCTTCTTCTCACTAGTATCATAGTAGTCTGTGCCAAGGTCGTATCGGTAAGTCGGGCGGAAAAGAAGAGGGCCTTCGCTGTAGCCAGGAAATGCTGCCCCAGAGTCCATCATGAATTTCAGCTGCAAAACAGCGTCAGAATATTGAACCAGACTCGAAGGTACCTGCGGACCTGATCAGCACCGAGCAGTGCATCAAAATCATCCATCTCGGCGAAGCCTCTGACGCTATCATTATCCATGTCGATTCGGTAGTTCAAGTCTCCAAGCCAAATAACATTGCTATTTGATCAGGTTCAGGTTGGGTGCAAACCACAGAAAGGCAAGGAGCAACTCACTCGTGGCTGGGGATGGTCTTGCCTTTCTGGAAATGGAGCCCGTGAGCGATCGTTCGGTAGTCTGCGTTACGCTCTTCCACGTTTGAGTGTCCGGCAGCAAGATGGGCCGTGAGGAAACAGAAACTTGTGTCGTGGTATTCCAAGCGGATGCCCACGGAGCCTTTGTTCCCCGACATGCCTCTCAGCCCTGTCTGCTCCAAATTAGCGCTCATAGGTATCTTTCCAATAATCAAACTGGTACCTTTCTTGTGGTAGCCTCAACATTTCGAATGATAGCGGTCAATTCACTCTTGACGAGGATCAGGAGTGCTGTTCCAACTAACTAAGGGAAGTGTCAGCGAGTGAGTGCTATACAGAGACAATCACAACCACGCGCCTGCTCGCTTCGCAAGAGCGTATAGTTGCACTTCTTGTTGGGTCGGCGATCGAGGGTCTCGAGAATCTTCTTTTCCCATACTCGGCTGCAGTTACCAGTGTTCAGTGCAAAACTACCTTCAGTGTTGAAACGCACCGTTGTTCGGGGTCCGTTTGGACAATTTGCTGCGCCGTCAACGGCACGATCTCCTGAAAACCAATTACGAAGAGATCTGGGCTGTTGATAAAAATGAGCCAGTGCAGAGCTTGTAATCGTTATGTGGACCCACTCGTTTACACCTAGTGGATAGCATGGGAGATAGTAACATGCTATACCAAGTCACTGCACTCACCTTCTCGCGGATATAGCCAGGGCAAGAGCGATTCAGAAGAAGGCGCCTTGTTTGTATGCATTAGGTTGTATCGATAGCTGGAGATAATCGACTTACACGGCCATTTAAATTCCATGTTCCAGTGAAAATAGTGACCTGCCTCGTCGTGGAATATTCCGACAGCCTAAGAGAATGGCATCAGGATAACGGCGCCAGGACAAGGGAGATTGGACGACCTCTGCTCCAGTGCGGCACGGACAGAGTCGTGAATAGGATCAAAAATTGTCACAGGACGTTGGTTACTCAGGTTGCCCTGTAGAAGACTGAGTCATGTAATTTATAGAGGCATAAAGGAAACACACTAAGAACATGTCAATCGCAACCTGTTTGCCTTTGTCCTGGAAGTTGTTGATGTATGCACGAGAAACGCTCTTCGTAGCATCAGAAAGGACGCCTGAGAGGCCCATTAGAAAATATCGGTTGATGAGGTTGATGCAAGGTCTCACCTGCGAGAGTTCGTTTGCCACTGCGCGTGAAGCTGGTGTTCAGGGCCCCAGTTCCAGCGTAGATCCTGGACAGGGCATCTCCGTTCTCCGCCCACAGCTCACGATGATGTGACCACAGTGTATTAGACTGAACCCACTCACGTCGGACGAGTAGAAGGTATTGTTCTAACGTTGTGCGAGAAAGGATGTCCTGCACGAAATTGGTACGGTCAAGACTGAGAAGGTCTTAGCCAACAACCTTTCTTTTCGGAACAATCGAGCGACATACCAATCGAGGCAGTTTGTCCTAAAGACACCTTTCTGGTCCGTGATGACCTCGTCGGAGACCGCGTTGCACATCGTAAACCCAAAGCGATCCACATGGTCGACGATGGCGTCTAACCGCCTAGAAGGGTTCAAATTTTGAGATCCATGAATGACCGAAGACAGTAAAACACCACCTTAAATCTCTAATGACGCTATCATGTCCACCAATTTTAACGGCATTATGGAAATCAAAGTGCGTGATGCTCAAATCATCGCCAATGGCACCCTGAGCAATTTGGAGGTGGCGACCATATGCGCTCGTGAGAGTTTGTTCATTTTCCTTGGTTCCGAGGAGGTTGATAGCGTGGATCGCGCCATAATCCTCCATCAAGTGTGAAAAGTGCCTCTCAAATGCAGGTTGCGATGCATGTGGACGCGTAATTTGTATTCGGTGGCCGAATGTTTGCAAACCTTGCTGCTCCCAGAACACTGGAAGAGCAGATGTCGATGAATAAAATGAGTTTGTATTCAGAGTGAAGTAGTACATACAGGGGACACTTCCTCGGACTTGTACATAACTCACAGAATGTTGGTCGGTACTGAACACCGTCTCGGTCTAACAATGTCTTAGGAACCAAGGGGGATGAGGAGAACGAATTGAAGCCCACCTCTACAAAGTTGGCGGTGTTGCCATCGTCGTCAACACCTCGAGTGTTGAATCGGGTGCCTGCCCGTTTCCATCCAAGTCTAGATATCAGTGAAAGAGTGGCGATGGTAGGTGCTCCATCCGTCGGCGGAGCGGGTAAAGCCATGGTGAATACCCCAACATAACCTTGAATTGCGAGGATCTGGGACGAAAGGGTAAGTTCAAAAGTTCAATTACCGGCTGTAAACCACATACAATGAATTGACAACGGTCCAGATCCTCCTGTTCGTGAGGATCCAGCCTGTCACGAAAGTCCAACAGGCTTCTAACAATGTACTCGTTCCAAACGAATCGTTCATCAAAGGCTCCGACATCGGTGAGTGATGCATCTCTTGCCAGACGAACAGCAAGTCTGGATGAAAGGTCCCATGGTGATTCCAGAGCGTAGTAGAAGGACCCCGATGACATGATTTTTGTCAATGGTGAGCATGGGTGTTCGAAGACCGGAGGTGGAGTCGACGTTTGAACATATAAGTCTCTACTTCCCGCCCCTTCAACGCCATCCATTAAAGTTTCAGACGCCCCAGATAGGTCGTCCCATGTCGAAGAGGTCAGAGAATAGAAGGACACCTCATGGATTTTCGCCACAGATTCAGCCTTCGATCCCGAGGGTCTAGTGTTCCCGATTTCGGTAGCGCTGGTGACTAGAGCCAGGAATATGTCTAAGTGGGAATTAGCCTGGTTGTTACCAGCGCACAGACAGGATGACAGCCTCCACACACCATTGTCGACGGATATCAAGCCTAGGCACCCTTTCACCACTCTATTTGTGAGTCGGACTGTACTGGCCAGGTCGATCTCATCCTTGGGCAGAAATTCAACGACGGCCTGAGAAGCAGTTTCGCCGGCGCGAAACACGAGCGCGCGTTGAGGGCGTCCGAGACGATCGTCGTGTGAGCTCGTAACAAGGTATAAGACGCGAGGACTGTGCCCAAGATAGAGATACATGAAGGCTGCGCCAAGATGAGCAGCGGAGTATGATGTAGTAGTTCTTACACAATAAGACCTCACACGCCCCTTGTACCGCAACCCTCCGCACTCCGCAGCCGCTTCCCCCATCGTCCGGATTCCAGCAATGTCGACCGCATGTTCAGTATTCATCACCGTACTGTAAAGCTTTGACACCAGAAGAGCTCCACCGAGATCATACAGTCAGATGATTATATTTCACAGGTAGTGGTACAGATTATCCATCTCAACTATCTTTATCTGCAAGATTCGAGCTGGTCTTCCTCAACCCAAGGCCTAAAGCATCCCCTGTGTTACTGGTATGCCTGCGCACGGGTGAGCGCCGCGGAGGGTTGTTCAGCGTAAAGCTATTACTGGGAGATAAAAGTCCATCCGATTCTGGTGCTCTGTGAGGCCCGGGGGAACGAGGAGGCGGGGGGATCGATGAGCTATAACGAGAGGTTGATGGCGATGGAGGTGGGAGTGTGGAAGAGCGCGACGATTGAGGGGAATGAGGCGCGAGAAGACCTTCTGTAGTGGCGCGTCTCGATGGCTTTGGTCGTAACGGAAGGCTGTCGAAGGAGAATATCGAGCGGAAGAGTGAAACTCGTGTCTGGGCATATTGCATGGAGGAAGAGCCGGCTGTTGGAGACCCCGGGTCGGCTGGAGTGGAGAAACCAGAGTAATTTAGACGTGGAGGGAAAGGAGGTCACTATGCGTACCTGCAGACATCGGCAGAGCATTATCATTGGCGCTGAGGCTCAAGAAAAGAAATAGGGGCGCGAGCCAGACGCAGATTCCAAAAAAGGATGCGATTTCCGTGAAGCCTGGAACGTCAGGCGGGGGGCGAGCGTAGCTGCGCGTTTGCCTCGCCTCTTGTGTTATGCGAGCAAAGTGAAAGAACCAAAGGAAGTGGTCGGATATCACAAGAACGCAAGACGCGAGGAACGAAAGGGACGTGAGGGAGATGACAGGCCATGACGCTGAAAAATTTTGCAGGTAGACGACGTGGCATACAATCGAAAACACGGTATGTCGGTATGGCAGAGATTCTGAAAAGTACAGAATAACATGGAGGGCTATGATGGCCTATAACTCGGTGTTTATGTTGATGGCACATGGCAAGTAGAAAAAGAGACGCACGTAGATGCCTCGTTGCCCGAGTGTTTTTGCCAGTCGCGAGTGTTCTTCTATCAGCTCAGAGACGTACAACAGGCCGCTTGCTATAAAAGATTGAAATCTGTGTAAATTTCGAGCCAGCGCTGTACTAACCGAGAGAAAGGGTGACGAAAGCAAACGCGGCTATGACAGCAACATAACTAGGACAGAAGTGAGCTATCGAGCTTCCTGGTTACGAGCTGAAGGCCTACCTGATGTAGGTTAAAAAGCCCATGAGGTCTGACTTCTCCTGGCCAGCAAGGTAGTGATGGTCGTGGTGGTGGTGGACCCGACCGATTGTCGACGTGACGGCATTGAAGATTCAAGCGAGCGCGTCATATTCTTGGCGATCACGTGGGTACGCAGCCCCCCGATCTCCACCCCCACCAGTGGCACTTGCAACCATGAGCAATCTCGAGAGTGAGCACTCGCATTTACCGCTATTTTTGACTGCTAATTCCCAACAGAAACCCTTTTCCAACTCAAGGTGATACCGATCATCAGTTGCCAAACCGCTATCTGACCCCCACCGCTTGCAGTTTACTGCAAAGACTCTCAACAGGCAGGCCAAGAAGGCGCAGAAGGATGAGAACTCGGAGAAGGCTCGTCTGAAGAAGGTCGGTTAAACGTCTTGAGCGGCGGACTTTCAGGCCTTATTACTGACATTTACATGCAGGCACTGCAACAGGGCAATAACGACGGAGCACGGATATACGCCTCGAACGCTATCCGGAAGAAGAGCGAGTCCCTGAATCTTCTTCGATTATCGAGTCGCATAGACGCAGTCGCAAGCCGAGTGGAGACAGCCGTGACGATGCGCCAGGTTACGGGCAATATGACGTCGGTCGTGAAGGGAATGGATAAGGCCATGGACAGCATGAATCTCGAACGGGTGAGTACCCGAGCCTACCCCTCGCTCCTGAACCATCATCCATCCAAACCGTTCTAGATCTCGCTTGTCATGGACAAATTCGAATCCCAGTTTGCCGATCTCGACGTTCAGACGTCGTACATGGAGGACGCGATGTCCTCGACGACCGCCACCTCTACACCACAAGATCAGATCGACCAACTGCTGCGACAGACGGCGGAGGAGGCCGATATTGAGCTGCAGCACGATCTCGCAGCGAAGGATGCCACTATCCTTACCACCCCCAGCCCGAAAGAGACGATTGGTGAGGAGGATGCGAAGCTTGCTGAGAGGCTGCGGGCGCTGCGGCCTGCGACATGATTGGTCGATTTGCGCTTTCTGTCGCCTGTGGACAACTCATGGATGGAATACCTTAACTTTTTTATCTTACTATTGAAACATCAGGTATCGCGTTTGCGTGCATAGATCAGAGGTCGAAATTTTCCTGCTTTACTGAAAGATCATCGCAAACTTGTGTGGCGTTGTATCGG
This sequence comes from Asterophora lycoperdoides, assembly GCA_018850815.1. Classification (NCBI taxonomy): domain Eukaryota; kingdom Fungi; phylum Basidiomycota; class Agaricomycetes; order Agaricales; family Lyophyllaceae; genus Asterophora; species Asterophora lycoperdoides. The sequence goes on from JABCKJ010000048.1 coordinate 36,212, forward strand.
CCAAGTGTTGCATAGCCTTGCCCGAAGTGGATAAAGAAAAGAAGCAGTCGTCTTCCGATGGGATGTATCCCACATCATGGTCATCATGCGTGTATTAATCATACTGCAGTATCGTGGTACATGTAAAACAATATGTTACGTGAAATGTGAATGAAGAACGGTAGCGTGTGGTGTGGGTAAATGAATAGCATTGGGCATTGCAAAAGGACGAGCGTAGGTGGTAGGTGGTGGGGTAGGTATGTCATAGGGATGGGGATGGGGAGCTTCGAAAGGAACTTGGAAGTGTGGCGTAGGCGTGGGCATGCATATCGCGAGGGGCATGGCAACAAATAGGCAAGGCATGCAAGAAGTGTCAAGACGTAAATGGGTTGGATGAATACAATGATAGATGAGAAGTCGGCAATGGAAGATGCAAATGAGCCTGAAACCCAAGAATGAGGAGGATGGCGAAGAAAATGGAGCCACAATGTGGTATGTGGAGAAAAGTGACGGCGGAGGGAGAAGAAAGGGGGTAAATGAAGTTTAGAGAACATGAGGAGATAAGAATATAGAGTCTGAATGGATCGTTCCGCTTCCGTGCAGAGATACAGATGTCCGGGGACAGAAGCACTAGGAAGAGTGCGCAGGTTCTGATGGCCTAGGCGGACTGAAGGACGACGCGGACAAAGTTATCGAGCAGTTGTCGCTTGCCCGCATCACTGAGAGCAGGCGCGGTCATGAGCAGACGCTCGACGCGCGCCACGATGCCCGTGGGACCGTCGAATGGGATATCGTGAGCGTCGAACCGGTGGACATCTAGAAAGGGGGGGGGGGGCACAAAACATGTATCAGTCAATCAAGAGGTGGATGGGCGGTGAAATGATATAGGCGCCCGCGCGGGGTTAAGAACAAGAAGATGGAAGTGAAAAGGGAAATTACATACAATCCCTGAATGCAATGTACCCCCTTGCATCAAGGGCATTCTTGAACACCCCCGCAACCTGATTCCCAAGGATCGAATTCTCCTCCTCAATCGTGTGAGTCGTGGACCCCGATGCGTTCCTTGCACGCCCACCGAGCGATGACGACCCACTTGCCGTCCGCGCGCCAAAATACCCCGACTTGGGGAGCAGCGCATCCTCCCGCACAGTCGTAGCCGCCCACGAGAGCCCGAGCCCCAGGTCCAAAGAGCGGCCCTTGGCGCCGGAGCGGTGGCCAAAACTACCGGCGCTCGGGGCGGGCACAGGCACGGGCGCGCGATCCCCACGATACGAGTGCGAGCTCTGCGATCTCCGCTCCCTCTCCCTGCCCTTCCACCGCTCTCGTCCCATTTCCCTCTCCGTCGTCTCCCTTTCTCGTTCCAATTCCACACCGCCTTTACCCTTGGGCCTGTCCCGGTCCCGGTCCCGCCCCTTCTCCCCGCCCCAAGACACTGATAACGGCGCGTCATGTGGGTGGCCACTCGCGCTGCCCGTACTCCGCGTAGGCGATGGCACAGGCGGCTCGAACGCGAAAGGACCATGGGACAGCCCCAAGGAGCCGATCTTTGTCTTCCCCAACAAACCCCGTTTCCTCCCCCAACTCGACGTCTTCGCCCCAACAGGCACGACGGGATTTTCCTCGGGCACCGATGCCGGTGAAGAAACGCTATTCTCCGGCAGAACCCCAAGTCCAAGTCCAAGTCCAAGTCCACGTTCCTTTTCGCCGGCGGGTTTACCCCTCGCGGCCTTTTCCTCCCTCCGCCGCCTCCGCTCCTCGTCCCTAGCACGCATGATCATCTCCTCCCGCTCCTTCCCCCTCTTCAGCGACACCTCCCGCTGCAGCGTCCCCACACCCGCCATGCCGGGCCCCATCGCGCTCTCCCTAACCCCCGCGTCGCCATACCCACTCCGCCCGGCAAACCCAAACCCAAAACTGGTGCCGGTGCCGGTCGTGCCCCCACTGGTCGAAGTGCGGGCCGTGCCCACGCTCCCCGTGCGCTGCATCGGCACCGCACCCGCGCTCCACCCGGGGCGCTCAAAATCAAAGCTCCCGTGCTTGGTGGAGCGGTGCTGCGTCGCAACCATCTTGAGCCGGGCGTGTCCGTGTCCGTGCCCGCTGGAACTCGTGGCACTGGCGACGCCAAAGCCGTCTACGCGCGAGCCGCGGCCCGAGTCGATGGAGGCTTTCCTCGAGGAGTGGCCGAGCGAGGACGAGGTCTGCGGGGATGTCGCGGGGCGGAGGGGCGGCGGGCCCATGGTGCCGGGCAGGACGATGCTGGATTTGGAGACAGAGGGCGAGGAGAGGGTGGGGGAGTTGGGGGTGGAGTTGCAGTTGCGGATGCTGTTGCGGGGGTGGTGTGAGGAGTCGGAGGGGCGCCTGACCATTGGGTGGGAGACGGCGTCCGTGGAGGGGGGCGGTGGGGTCTTTTGAGCACTGCCGGCGAAGAAGCGTTGGAGGCGGGATGAGCTGGATGTGGAGGCGCTGCTGCCGGTGCTGTGGTTCTGTGTGAGCTTCAGGTTGGGCAGGCTTGGTGTGGGGCTTTCTGGGATGGCGTACGGCGGTGGGGGGTAGGCTTTGGGCGGCTTTGGTGTGGGATCGTTGTCTTGGAAGTCTGGGTCGTGGTCGTGGGCCTGAGCAGGCAGGTCAAGCGAGGGTCGGCGGCTGCTTTGGGTGGAGGACACAAAGGAGGAATTTTTGGGGCTGGCGAGAGGGATGCCGAAGAGTGCATTGAGTTTTTTGCGTGCAGCAGAGGCTTTGGGGGTAGTTGGGCGGGCGGGCGGGAGGGCAGACGGGGGGCGTTTTTTTGCACGAGGGGTGGCAGGGGTGATAGTGGTGTTGGTGGCGGTGGTGGTGGACGAGAGAGGACGGGAAGCGATGCGTGTGGAGGGTTTGGACGCAGAGTGGCGCATGGAGTCGAGGTGGATGCTGGGGCGGGGCAGACGGGGGACAGACTCGTGGGGCGGGCTGTGGTGTCCGTTTCTCGTGCGGGAGCGTGAACGGGAGCGGGTGAGTGATCGAGTGATGAACCGGTATATCTGCAGAAGCGGTGAGAGGCAGAATATGGCACAAATAAAATAAATCTTGCTCTGTTGTCGGATGCGGGGCGGTCGTCGTCGTCGGCCATGGCGGAGGCTGAGTGCAGGTATCCACGTGTCAGATCCTAGGGTTAGGGCTAGCCCAGCTTACCCACCTCCATGCTCGTCCACGCTCTGCACGCGCTCCGCCGCCCTCTCCGCCCTTCCGGACTCCGCCCCCTGTCGTCGTGTTCGCCCAGCTTTCCCTGCGTCGACGCCCACGCCGCCCGTGAATTGCGGCTCAAACGGCCCGCCTCCGGCTCCGGCCCCGAGCCGCCCTACGCACGTCCGAGCCCCGCGTCCTACAACGTCTACCGCCATCCGCACCCCCTGCCCCTCACCTACTCGCCCCACCCCCTCCCCGCCTTTGACATCGCCTACGAAACGTGGGGCACCCTCTCCCCCGCCCGCGATAACGTCATCCTCCTCCACACAGGCCTCTCTGCCTCGTCCCATGCCGCCGCCACACCCGCCAACCCCGCCGACGGCTGGTGGCAGCAGTTTATTGGCCCCGGCAAGGCACTCGACACCAACCACTTTTTCATCATATGCACAAACGTCATTGGCGGCTGCTACGGCTCCACCGGGCCCTCGTCCATCGACCCCGCCACCGGCAAGCCCTACGCCACCACATTTCCCATTCTCTCCATATTCGACATGGTCCGTGCCCAGTATTCCCTGCTTGACCATCTAGCCATTGAAAAACTCTACGCGAGCGTGGGCTGCTCTATGGGCGCCATGCAGAGTCTCGCCGCCGCCTGGCTCCATCCTGATCGCGTTGGCAAGGTCGTCAGTATTAGCGGAACCGCACGCAGCAGCCCCTCTGCCGTCGCCATGCGCTATGCCCAGCGAAGTGGTCCGTCCCCAACTACCCTCACAATCCCGTCCTCACCTCCCACCTAGTTCTCATGGCCGATCCCAACTGGAACAATGGTTTCTACTACGACGCACTCCCACCCCACACAGGCATGAAGCTCGCCCGCCGTACGTCCGCCTCTCCCTCTCCCCCTCCCTCCTCACTCTAACTCTCTCCTAGAAATCGCCACCATCACCTACCGCTCCGGCCCCGAATGGGACCAGCGATTCGCCCGCCAATTCCGCCCAAGACCCCCATCCGAAGACCCCTCCACCACCCGCACCCCGGCTCTATGCCCCGACTTTCTTATCGAGACCTACCTCGACCACCAGGGCGAGCAGTTCTGCCTCAAATACGACGCAAACTCCTTGATCTACATCTCCAAAGCGATGGACCTCTTCGACATGACCTACCCCGCCTTGCAGGACCTCAACCTCACGCCCTCCTCATCCTCCAACCCCGGTTCCCCACCTGACCTCGACGTCCCCTTCCACAAAACCTCCCACTCAAAATCCCACCCACCGCCCCTCGCGCCCCCGCCGTACCTCCCAGACCTCGCCAAGGGCCTCGCCCCGCTCGCACACATCCCCACCCTCGTCCTCGGCGTCCAGAGCGATATCCTCTTCACCGTCGAGCAGCAGCGCGAGGTCGCCGATGCCCTGCGCATGGGCGGGAACGACCACGTCAGCTATTACGAGTTGGGCGGCGTCTGGGGGCATGATACGTTCTTGTGAGTGATTGCTGTGTTATTCTTCGGGGACGGGAAGCTGATGGTGTGCGCGTAGGATTGATGTGCTCAATGTCGGGGGTGCGATTCGAGGGTTCCTGTCGTGAGTGGTGTGGATGTTCTGTATGATATTGGCTCGAATATAAGCGTTGTCTTTGACGAGACAGAGGCCGCTGCTCATGAGTTGTAGTGCCTCCCCCCGCGAGGCAGGCGATAACCCAAGTGTGCATGTCCCTATTGCAAGCTAGCCTATGATCGTCTCGGTTTGCAGCACGGTTGAGGACAAGGCGCATTGGTCAGCCAACCACTGTGGCGTAACAACAAGTTCCCGACTCCGATCAACCAATATCTACGGTCTTTGCAGAAACCCACCCACCGACTCTGAACGGATAGATATGGGTATACAATCCAAAACCGACCAGAATCATCTTTCCAATTCGGTTCCACAAGTTAGTGAGCGTGAGAAGTGGTTTTCTCCGCTTGAGTGCTTTATTTGTATGGTTGACATTCTGAGCTGATTTCCTCGGGGAGTCCCCCATTATAGACCACGTCACGACCTGCTTCCCAGACTGAAAAGTAGGGCTGGATATTCACGCATGGTTCGCCTCGTTCACAATCTGTAGCCTGTGAGCGTGTATTGGTGCAGTTCTGTTCACGAAAGCATCAATTAGCAGGACATTTATCGAAAATACAACAGTGCAAAGCGTGCGTTCATGGAAATATGAGGTAATACAACGACTCAGCGACCATTGCCATTGGTCATGTGAGCCCCAGGCGGCAGTGGCAAATACGAGGATGGTATCACGGCGGGCGGTGGTGGCATGTGTGAAATGAGATGGTCAGCTTGAGGTCTGTCCGACATCACGTTAATTAAAACGTGTACAATGGCGAACATCTCAAGGGCAACGTACCCAAACATGCGCCCAAGGAGCTGATCAAGTGCAGCTTCCTTCTCATCCCGCTCCTTCTTCAACTCCGCCTTTGTAACGCGCAGCTCCTCCAAGAGCGACTCGTGCTGTTCCAGTGCGTACCGATGTTTGGCCTTCATTACAAGATACGTGACCATTGACCGCGAGCGGCCTAGCACGAGATTAGTTTCCGGCACATAATGGGGCACAAGATGTGCGGGGAGGATGTCCGACGCCGTGGAGTTGTACCCATCGTCGTCCTCGGGACGAGCGCGGTCCGGGGAGCCAGCGTATCGAGGTGGGTGATACTGAGGACTCAGTGAGCGATGCCGTCCGTTGGTGGTCGGGTTCTGTGTGCGCCCATGGCGCGTGTCGCCAAGCGAGTCTGGGTAAAGGCTGGGCTCAATTTTGAACGTGTTGAAGCTGCCATTGTTGGTGATCGGTGTAGAAATAGATGGAGCCTGCGAGGAGGCAGTGGCTGGACCTGCTTCATCGGCTCCCCGCTTCCGTTTCCGATACCCACCACGTCCTGGAGCGGGGGGTGATATGTTATGCTGCAGGCGCAGGTGTTTGGCGAGGGCATCAGAGCGGGTGAAGGATTTGTCACATTCTAAACAGGGGATGAGTCGGTACTTACGCACACCAGCGGAAGAGAAAGTCTGCTCACCAGGTAGGCTGCATGTAAATGGCTTCTCTCCGGTGTGTGATCTTATGTGAGAAATTAAGGCGAAGCGCGACGTTTGGGCAAGACCGCGTCGTTGGCAAGTCGACCATTCACAAGTATAGTTGGACTTATTAACACCGATGTGATCTAGAGTAGATGGATATGAGCTTTGAAGTTTGTCAAGGGTTTGGAGGGTGGATCGATGGAAGTAATACATTGTGAAGATAGGCTCTTCTTTCGTGGCCTTTGGAGTGTGAGGGTGATAGTAGAATTACCCAGGTCCAACGACTCCAGAAGAGAGATAATGCGCAGCCAAAGACAGGTCACAAATTATAGAGGATCACGAAGCTCACCATCGTGAATGTGCTTGATCAGCGTTGGAAGGTGTGTGTACACAAGCCCGCAGTCGTCCCACAGACAAGTGACGCTGTCCTCCGAATCCACAACGTCTATGTCACCATGTCGTCCCGACGGTGATCCCGGTCGCGAGGCAGAGACCCCCGGCATATCCGGCTGCTCGCTGGGGATAGAAGTGTCATCTTCGACTGACGAGTCCGAGAATGCAGGCGAAGGCGATCGTGGTGAGGGGCTAGGATGGCTTCGGGACATTCAAAATACTGCTTCGTAGATTACTGTGTAAGCCCCGCTCTGACTCGTTGAAAGTCAATAGAATCTAAGACGTGTCACTGTTAAAGAGAAATGAAGAAGGGGAGGAGAAGGAGGGGATGCAAGGGAACGGATGTGGCGGGTCCACCGTGCACGGAACGGCTCACTGTGTCAGGAACCGCTTGAATGCGTGTATGTCTGTGTTGTCCAACGGCCTCGATTGCACTCCTCTCGCTATACCATGAATCGTATCTTTGGATCGTCCTCGAGCAAAAAGCCCAAGCCCAGCCTTCAAGATGCGATTGCATCCGTTAGTCCTGCGGAGACTTTCATCGAATGGCTCAATGACCTCATCGACAGACCGACGCGCGGATGGCTTCCATAGAGGTTAAAGTGCGCAAGCTGGATGCCGAACTTGGGCGGTATAAAGAGCAGATGGGAAAGCTTCGCCCTGGTCCAGGCAAGGTAAGATCGTCAGCCTGTCGCCGTCGCTCACAAGTCGAGGCTAATATTGCGCGACAGGATGCAATCCAGCAACGAGCCCTCAGGACATTGAAGCAGAAGCGAATGTACGAGGCACAGATAGACCAGCTGGCTCAGCAGACATTCAATATGGAATCCGCGGCTCTCACTACGGACAATTTGCGCAATACTATGGCTACTGTCGATGCCATGCAGATTGCTAACAAGGAGATGCGGAAACAGTACGGGAAAATAGATATTGACAAGATTGAGGTGCACCTGGTCTTCTTTCAAATCCTTGGTCCTCCACTTACTTTGTTACAGAACATGCATTACGATATGGAAGATCTCCTTGAGCAGGCCAATGAAATACAAGAGACTTTGGGTCGTTCTTATGCAGTACCTGATGAAATCGACGAGGCTGATCTCGAAGCTGGTGCGTCGTGGATAGGCATTTTCAATAGACATCGCTGACGAAAGTACGCAGAACTCGACGCGCTTGCCCTGGAAGAGGAGGAAGAAGGCGCTTCCTACCTCACGGACCTGAACAAAGTGCCCGACTTTATTGACGAACCACCAGTGGAGCTTGGGGAGGTGCATATGCTTTTCATAACGATATACAGTACTCTGACATTCTCGTTTCAAAAAGGCGACAACGGACCGACCCGAAGCTATCAGGACGACAGGTTAAGAGCATGGCGATGCCTGCAGTATTTATGACCATGGACACGACATTTCTCAGCACCCAATCTGTATCTCATACCAAGCTTATAATCTTAGATTTCTGGTTTTACAAAGAAAGTCCACAGTTTAACCGTATCTGCGTTGGCTCGAAACCATCTACAGTAATAGGGGGGACAGTCACACTACATAGACAGTCCTGATATCTTGTTCCCGCCAAAAATAACTTTACCGGAAGTGCCGCTGACCATCTTCTCAATACGCTCGAGATGATGCATGGAAATCACAGGACCCATGGTCGATTGAAGATTCATCGCTGTGCAACCGCGTGTCAGCCTAACCACTGACCCAAACGAAATGAAATGGTCACGATCGCCCATTCGATGCCTGATATTCTCTGTTTTCGCAACCAGAGCATCGACAAACTTGTGGTAGATACTGTCCTGGACGATAATTCTTGTTCCAGAAACACAAGTCTGCCCTGATGCGACGAATGGACGCGAATGCCACTCCGTTGACAGCGGATTCTATATCCGCATCATCAAAACCGTCAATAGGCGCCTAGGGCTGTAGGATTAGACTGACGATCGAATGCCAATTATTTGGAAGATGCGCACTTCCGATGGTTTGACAATAACGGAATTGCCTGCTGCCAGACCTGGTGCTATCTTCTTGACAGCGATGAGTAGTGGATGGTTGAAAGGCTGAACCAGGTATCAGATCCACAAAGCAGGGTAGGCGTCGATGACTACGGCTCACGGTTATTTGGGCGACGACTCCTAGAGGTACGCGTGGAACTTAATCTTGTCAGGTGCCAGACCACTAAGCTGAGGAAGGCCAAAAAGGACTCCTCTTCTAAGCACTTGAAAGAAAGCTACAAGGAGAGATCTTCCCAGCCATCTTTAGAGGCAGTCATTGTTACCTCGGAGTCGCGATTGGGGTCCACAAAGTGCATTGTGCGCAAAGTGAAAGGCGGGAGAATTGCAAAAATTTGGGCCATCTTGCGAAGATTCCAAGCATCGGCATACCCGGTGATCAAAAGGAACTTCAACTGACGGACACATCCCGTCATGATGTTCCCTATGATTGAGGAAAGTACAAGGGTCGTAAGGTCCAAGATTGGGTCCAAGAAATATGCGTAGAGAGTGTATCTTATCTGTGAGCCTGGCGGTCCATATTCATGTGGTGAATCAGGACATCGCGTCAATGACAACAATGGACCGAACCGAGGGAACGGTCACCGAACGGTCACCGGTCTACAATGGACCGTATTTAAATTAAACCAACGACGCGCTGGTCACGTGTTCATTCTGGTTTGACTGTTGATTCGAGTCTCGGTCCAACTGTGGCAGTCTCTACTACCACCACCACCGCCACCATCGCCACCATCGCCACCACCGCGCAGGGTTACTTCTGCGCCCACTCAGCACTCTCATCTTCCGATTTTTTGAAACCCTCTACGGACGACCAGCATCCGAAATGCCTCCTCGTCGCTCATCCAGAGCTGCATCTGTCAAGCCTGCTTCGAAAGCGGAGCCCACACCTCTAGAAAAAGCAGTTGCCAACCGCCCTAAAAGCCAGCCCGCGAAGAAACGTGCCGCATCACCTCAGCGTAGCCCCTCTCCGACTCGCAAACGCTCTCGGACTACGTCTAACCAGAAGCCGGAAAATGAACCTCCAGCTGCGCCACCAGCATCGAAAAAACCTTCCTCAAAGGCGGCTGCATCTAAAAAGCCTGCACAGCCGTTGAAACGCCAAGCTAGCAACAAACTCTCATCGATACCTGAAGGACCTGTTGAGCAACTCAAGCCCTATTTCAATCCCCTTCCTACCCCACCGGAGGCGATACGTCCTGGCCTTCAACTCTTTGCATGGGGAGCTGGTAACTTTGGACAGTTTGGTATGGGGCCTGATATTCTAGGAGAGCTTAATAAGCCGAAAAAGAGTCTTTGGGTCGAGCAGCAGATCGCGAAAGGCACGTTCGGGGAGGAGGGTGCTGGCATCGAGTCGGTCGTCGGTGGGGGCCTCCACACGCTTTTCATTGACGAGAAAGGCACCGTGAGTAATCTAGGCGTTTCTCGGTCCCATTATATGATTAAAAATCCTCTCGATCCTAGGTGTGGACTTGCGGAGTCAATGACGACGCAGCCTTGGGACGCATCACACATGAAGTACCTGATCCAGAGAACCCCGGCTCGTTCTTGGATGTTGATGATCTTACAAGCTTTCCGCACCCCTTGAAGTCCTTGACCGATGAGGGCTTCCGCGCCGTTCAGGTCGCAAGTGGTGACAGCATTTGCGCAGCTCTTAGCAAAGATGGAGACCTTAGAGTCTGGGGCTCCTTCCGGGTAAGTGTGACCAAAGTTTCTCATATTTTGATATTGACTTGTTTTGCAGGTTAATGAGGGCTCCCTCGGATTCTCCAGTGGACTGAAGCACCAATTCCTCCCAGTGCCCATCCTCGACCTTCCCCATAAGCCAGGAGACACCGAAAAGGTGTCTTCTATCGCCGCTGGAGGCAATCACCTTCTCGTCCTTACCACGCATGGCAACATTTTCACTTGGGGAGCTGGCGAGCAAGCTCAGCTCGGACGAAAGGTTCTTGAACGCCGAAAAATCAATGGCACCGTTCCACAGAAGGTCACTCTTGGAATTCGTTCTCGCAAAGCGGTCAAGATCGGCGCTGGCTCCTTCCACTCTTTCGCCATTGACGACAGAGGTGACGTTTGGGGATGGGGGCTCAATAGCATGGGCCAGACCGGCACTGGTTACGCCTCGGCAGCTGATGCCGTCGTTCAGCTTCCTCAGAAAGTCAAAAGACTGAGCAAGGAGGAACTTGGTGACGACACTGTGGTGCAGATTGTCGGTGGGAACCATCACACCCTCTTCTTGACTGCTGAGGGGAAGCTGTACGCCTGCGGTCGTTCAAATGCCAGCCAACTTGGCTTGGCCGATGACGACGAGGCCTTCAAGGACCGGCTTGACCCTGAATTCGTGACGGAGCCTGTACTTGTCACCTTCCCCGACATGGATGACCCCGTCGTGCATGTTTCCTCCGGGCCTCACAATAACATGGCGGTTACGGAGGGTGGTGCATTGTACTGCTGGGGCCAGGGTACTCAGGGCGAGTTAGGCGTTCCTGATGTTGAGGTTAAGACCCCCCGTATGATCGTGCGGAAAGAGGGTGGCGCTTGGACCGCCATTTCAGCTTCCTGTGGTGGGCAACATACTCTCGGTCTCTTCCGAAAGAAGTAAAAAGGCCAATCTATTGTTGATGGGTCTTCAATTTTATACTTTTCCATCATTTATTCTCATCTGCTGCCTTACCATCATTACTTTGATCATACTGTATATCTTGCAATGCATACTCTTCCACAGTATCTACCTAACCATTGTTTTTTGGTCTTAAGCCTTCCACCTTCCACTCATCTTACACCCTTTCGTATCAAGCCTGTCTTTCCATTGAATAATACCCCCACCACCACACTTTGTGTTGCTTATATTTGACGCCACGATGTGGCCAAAACAGGCGACAAAGTCACACTGCATGTTGACTAAACCAAGAGTCACTCATCGCCGTGTTCTTTCCTTCCATCGTCTCCCATTCCTAACCACCACAGACATAGCCTCATGCCCATTCCCTCACCGGTACCTTCCCAATTTGGGTCCCTATTATATACTATGTCTGGGAACAATCCCAAACTTGCTTGGCTGCCCAAAAGACTTAAAAGATGTGCAAAAGATGATGGCTCTCTTACTTGACGTCATCTTCTGCCTGTCAACCCAATGCATTCACCACACTCCCTACTCTATCTCCCAACTTTCAAGCCCCCCAAAAAGCCTCTCAGACCAAACACCTTCATTCTTGCTGACAAGAAAAACCAGAAATCCTATCGAAATGGCTTTGGGGTCAGGCAGGAGTAAGCTGATCACTAGCGCGCGAACGCATAAGTCTTCATTTGTCGTTGGTTGTATCCCAGACTCTCACGGGGAGGGGCCCAAATTGGGAAGGAAACCGGTGGCATGAGACTACCACAGACCAGGATCACTACCATGCCTCAAAAGGTGAGCTATATAGATGCTTCCCTGTCTGCATACTTACGCATTGAAAACACCCGGATGGCAGATTTCCGCTATCCCACCTGGATACACCTTCCAGGACCACCAGACGTTCTTGTCTTGCCAGGGGAAGGAGGTCGCGGATGACCTAATTAAGAGCGCTGCCGAAAGGAACCCCGATGAGTTCGATATGTACATCGAAGATGGTGAGTCTTTGTACGACGGACTCAGTCGCCACAATACGTGATGTTTATCCGCTCATCGAACACCCTCCCTCAGACTATTATATCCATGCGACTCTAGACCTGGTTGATATGACACTTTCAACGGCACACGCGAAGATCGCTGATAAGGCCTATCAAGAAGCGTATTATCTCCTCGAAGGCCTGACCCTTTTCAATGACCTTGATCAAGCATGGCCAAGTGGGTGCTCCTCCTCCAACACGACTTGAACCAAATCTTAATATTTTCAGTGTGCGACGATGTAGACAGGGTCAAAATTACAGACAAGGCTTATGGGGCGCTGATCGTTGCCCTCCTTCGTGGCTTTGAAGCCGAAGGGATTTTGAACGCGACGCATCTCCCTGCGCTCGAGAGCTTCCTCAAGCTCATTTCAAGCTGGGCAGACCAACAAAAGCGCCTGAAATGCAACGCGGCATATGGGCCGTACTGCAAGTCTCTGGGCGAGAAGTTATTCAAGGACAAGTCGTCCGAGGAGATCGCACGGGAGAAGAAACGACTGAAAGAGTGGATCGACGCTCTCGAACCGGAGAGACAGTCATCGGTGAAGCAACAGATGGAAGAGGAGGACGCTGAGATGGCTTGGTATAGTGAAGCCGGGGACACCGACGAGGAGAGCCTGGTGCTTGAGCAGGTGTGGAAGGAATACAAGGAGTATATGTCTGGTGTTTCGAACAAACCTAGTGAAGGTCCTGGCACTTGGGAGATTGGCAAGTGGACTGCGGCAGAAAAGGAGAAGTTCCTGTTCAGAGACGATCCTACAGCGGAACCTGACGACTGATATATACTAAGTCATGCATTGCCGGGCCCACAGTCTCTTTCACAGCAGTCTCCGCTTCACCATTGCGTATACCACCATACGGACACCAAGCTTCGACTGTATTTTCATGTGTATGTAACAGCCAATCGACCAGTGATATAGTCCCTGGCGTTGACAGGAGGATATTTTGCCTCTTTTCCACAATTCGGCAAGCATGCGACCTCGGCTTTGAAGTTGGGATTACAGAAGAATGCGATGGACTGGCGTGCTTTAGTATCGCTGACCTGTTTGGCCGGAGGCGCGACCACTCTGTGGAGAGTAGACCGCAGGACATCTTACTTCAGCGTACAAGGAGGTCGCCAACGGTTACGATAATTGTTCCGAACCATCCAATCAGAAATTACATATAAAAAAGAGCCCTGTAGAACGGCAGAAGTACGCACTATTGGAGTCGCAGGAACGAAGGCCCCAGTATGAGGGTTCTTCACCTCCAGGCCACCAACCTAATATCCAACATTAGCTTAAAAAAATGCAGCGGCGGAAAGGGCCTCAGACCGGGTCCTGGAAGAGTAGAGTGAGGGTTCCGCAGTCTGTCAAAAATAATTTCAGCCATTGGTCATTACGCATGAGGGCGTCGCACCGTTGTGAGCGCCCGCACGAGTTTGACCCTTGCCTTGCAGTAGGGCCGTGTTGATAGGCGGGCACAAGATTGAAGAGAAGGAGTCGGAGATTATGTATGACATTGTTCGTACTAGAAATAACAATAATAATAAAAAATGACATTGTTCGTTTATTTTTGAGTCAAAGAACACCTCCTCGAGGTTTAAACCGAGGGCAATGCCAGAGCGCATAACATATACATGAAGATCGTGGCAGGTCTGGTATTAGGAAGTGTCACTGTCAGCAGCGTCAACAAAAGCTAGTGTGACCTGGTAGAAATCCAGCTTGACCCGTTTGAAATGTGGCGCGTCGGTTTCCTGAGGCCATTCACTCGGCGTCCCAGTCTCGTCCAATAACACGAACAAAAAATCAATGACAGGTGATGGCCTACTTGAAGGTTTCCCATGGCCTGTCAAGTAGATAAAACCGCTCTCTTTGAATGCAGAAACTATCTTGTTTGCAGTGTCCTTTCGCTCACTGACTGTCAGCTGCTTCCCTGAACTTGGTGAAATCGATTACTGGAATGACAGACTGGGTCGGAGCAGTGGTCGCCACGTCCTCGCCACGTCAGAGGGGCTCCGAGTACGCGGAAGAAGTGAAAGTGAAACCTTCGGGAACGGCATGGTGGTCAAAGGTCCTGGTAGACAGGGAGTGGTAATGTAATGAAAAGCATTTGGCCGCGTGCACACGGTGCAGGTGTCAAGCTTGTTCTTCGCGAGACATGCCGGTCAATGGGTTATCTAAAGATTTGATTTCGTTTCCCATAAAAAAGTCGACTGTATGTGTACATTTGTGTAACGCACAGAAGTATATTCAGGTTTCTAGGTGTTATTGTGGCATGGTGCTTGGGGAACGAAGCCTGCGGAAGATGCTCATAAGGGTCTTACCACCCTCAGGACCCCATCTGACGAACATGAATCAGAATCACCTATAATTTACCGAGCAGAGTAAGGATGAAAAGAAACTTACTCTCCAGCTGCGACCTCTTGGCAGCATTGTTCAAATTCTTCAGAGACTGAGACTTCATCCCATTTCTCAACGACATAATCCTGGGGAAAGCGTTGCGTGAGTGAAAACGCCGCATAGAACGAACGAAACCACGGCATACCTCAACGAGAGAGTGCAGTTCATCCCATACCGAGGAGGCAAGCAGCAAAGCGAAGCTTGATTGAGGAGTGATGGTGGTCATCATATGCTCCAAAGCAAGCGTCGCAAGACCTGGCATGGTGTATCGATGTGCAACTTGATACATCGACAGCGCGGAAGCAGGCTTAGGTGCAGCGGTTGGATGAGGATGTGGATCTGGAGCAGAGACAGGTGTGAGAGGGTGTTGCCTTCCCCCACGCGGGGAGACGGGGTAGCCAGAGCGGGACGAGGTAAAGTTGGTCGTCGTGACAGGAACGGGAACAGGTTTAGTCCGTGCAGTCGGGGTGGTAGTTCCAAAGGCTGGGCCAGGGTTCGAGATAGAAGTTGCACGCCGAGGAATGGAAGTTGCTCCTGTCGCACGAGGTGGCGATACGGGCGCACCCCCCCTGGGAGTAGTTGGCGTCGCTCGAGAGTTTGATGGGCTACCTGTGGCTTCTTGTACTGTCGGCGTCTGACCAGGCTGAAGTATCTCCGACTTGCTCAAAGGCCTTCGAGGTTCAGCAACAGAATGGAGACCCTCGGCGCTGGTCACGCTTCTCGTATCGCTAGTCATGTCATCTCGGTGGAAAGTTTTCCAATCCCACTCTCCACCTCGAGAGTGTAACCATTTGGCGCTCCATCCGACGCCGACACCTTCTATAGCCATTCGGGGATCATCTTTTTCGCGGAAGAGTAGCCAATTGGTGTAACAGAATTTGAGAAGCCAATAAACAGTTTCAAAATCGCCTTCTTCCACGATGATGGTATAGACCTTTCGATCACCAGAGGGAGCAGAGTTCTCAGAGAAGGAGGAGGCAAGCATAGTCGCAAAGTACTCCGACCGACGGATAAGGATATCGGAATGTGCATAGATGACTCGCTTGCGTGCCGTCGTTCGAGACGAGAATGGCGAGTAAGACGACGCAGACGACGAGGAGCGCCTGCTCGTGGGTGTGGGGGGATGGAGCGTGGGAGAAGGCTGGGTATCTGTAGTCAGCCTCTCAAGGCATATGAAGCGAACATCTCCCGTGTCTGGACGCGCTGTCAGAGCTTTTAAGGTTGGTCAAGATTAAGACGTACTGGCATTGTCAAGAGACGCAGCTAGACCTCCAAGAAGATCCTGGGGGACCGGATAAGCAGAAGGCTGTTGGGGATAGGAAGGCCCGGAAGGGCAATGAATCTGGACTGAAATGACAAAGGAGTCCGTATCACGAATTCTCGAATTATCAAGCAGCGCAGAAAGAGGTGGCAGAGGACATTCTAAAGAGAGGTCTGTAAGACAAACGTTTGCTGTGATTGAACAATGAATACGCACCCCAGACCTCATGTTCCTGTCGAAACACCCAGTCCATTTGCCAGAAGTCCCAGACCCATTCTGGCGGCGCGCCGCGTTCCCCGGCACGATCAGCCTGACACTTAATAGCTGCCATCATCGACGCGGACAACTCATAGTCAGTGCGCGCGAAATCCAACATTAAGGAAGTGATGTATAGCGATAACGTAGGCTTGATACACGCGTTGGACGACCCTTCTCGTCCCGGGGTGAATCCTACAATGGAATGAATATAGAGACAGCCTGAACAAAGACCAACGCACCGATTTCCAGCTTGAATTTGCTGTCTCCCATCATCGGCGATTGGTTAAGTATCTCGAATTCGTGGTTCTCGGTTTCAGTTGCGTCGGCGCCCTCAACGAAGTCCCTCAATTTGTGCACATCGCGGACAGCCCAGTCGAAACCCTGAACGACTTGTTAGACAATGCAATGGGAGGAAGTGATCAAGCATGCCATGAACGACCATTGACGCATTGAGTCCTCTTGAGTATGACTCGCCCCCACATTCCCAATTGTGAAATCTGTGTTGGCAGCAGATCTGGAAGTCGTTCCAGGCTGCCAGGTAACAGACCCGGAGCTAGAATGCGCACCAGGACTACTTGTTGACCGGGTTGAGAACGAATGTCTGTGGTCTAAGGAAGAAGCGCTTGATCTACTGTGACGCAGAGATGACGGCTGCCAGGGCCAGGTTGGCCGTGATGAAATGGCGGGCGAACGGCCTGGCGAGCTCGAGTGGAGGTGGTCAGACATGAAGAGTTGAAAGCAACCCCTAGATTGGTGAACCGGTTAGACGTCTAAGGCTAGAGCCGCCAGTGGGCAAACAAAGGCTTTGAGACGCGCGGTTGCCATGCCCAAAATGAGGGAATTTTCGATCGACCGTATGATTGACGTGGATTGCAGGTTGAAGGTGTCGACGTGTTAGGTATCGACGTGTTCTCAGACACCTCCAAGCTGCAAGCAAATACTATTTTGAATTCACCACGAATCACTCTATACTGGTTTCTAATAAGTCTCCCAATGAACATCGGGCAGGACTTCTCTCATTACTAAGTACATAACCACTGAGTCAGCAAGGCCTTATTATAGTAGAAATGACACAATGTACCTTTCCAATGATGAAGGGCTTGCTCATCCTGCAATTTTCCAAGGGGATTATTATCATCACTCAGCGTATACTTATTGTTCGCCTCCTCATTCAGCGGATCCCTGATCAGGTCAAGATTGACCTCCCGGGTTGGGATGGAGTTCAACACGTGTCGGCGCAATGGCGACCCAAGCCAGTCCGATCTACGAGTTTTTCGGAACTGGAGAGGGGCTTTCGACAAGGTGCAAAAGAAAACCTAAATGAAAGTTGCATCAAGGTCATTTGCGCCCAAGTTGGAGAACTACTGACAACATTGATGAATTCCACATCGTATTGTTCTTCTGTTATTTGGTTAAAGAGGTCATGGAAGGCCCGGCACTGGCCGAAGCTCTTTTCCAACGTTTGAAGCACCATTCTGGTGGAATCCGTCCTTAGGATTCCCGCGAAGTTCTGCGCCGCGAAAGGATAAGCCTGATATTCACAGGAAATCGAGGATCGGACTCACAACTACGACAATGCCTTCAGGCTGCATGACTGTTTTGAGATCTTTCCAAAACTCCATGGTGAATATATGTTGAGGGACGCCTCCACCGGAGAAGCAGTCGTGTACAACGATGTCATACAGCGTTTCTTTATTTCCGGCCTGGATGCTGTCTCGCTTAATGGCAGCCCAGTCCCTGGCGTCTTCCAAGAAGACATTTCCAGCTCCCGGATCTGGCAAACCGAAGAACGTTCTTGCAGCATTGTACACAGCAGGATCAATCTCGACTATTGTAGTTGAAAGACCATGGCGACTGAAAGCCGTTGCTGAAATTCCTGTTCCGAGGCCACTACATGTCGTTGTCATTGAGAACTCGGAGGGGTGCTAAGACCACATACATTATCAAAACATTTTCCATAATTTCAGCCTTCCCTCTCTCCGTGCTATTCACCAAGCGAACAGCTTCCTGCAGCACGAACGTGCTGTAGATCGAGTCACCCAACTGCTTTCCAAAGGAATCTGCAATAGGCGGTTCATCTGCCAGCGTCTGGACTTTCGACTCCGTCCATACCCCTCCCAAGATCGAATGTGAGGCACGCAAATAGCGTAGGGAGTGCATAACCTGGTCTGGTTGCCCGTCGTAGCCGTGCGGCGGTAGAGCCTCTCCTACCACTATCAGTCCAGTCACTGATTGCACGGAGGAGTGAATTTGTATCGGAACGGTCGGGTGGGTGAACGTTTCTTTCAGCGGGTGCGGGAGGACTGGTGAGGACAACTTCTTGTATGCCGATCCCCAGAACGCGATAAAAGCGACGATGAGGATCGATTTGCCTTGAGTTTCGGAGAGCGAGCGGCCTTTTTGTTTGGTGGACGTGAGGAAGAAGGAAGATGTGCAGATACATAGACACCACGAGAGACCGGCAAGAACGAGATACTATGAAGAAATCAGCAAGACTCAGGGAAATAGATTGAACATGCGTACAATTTGGCTTTCTGAAATGCTGTTGAGAACTTCCAAGTTAGGCCAAAATCGTTGAGACAGCCTTTTTCCAACTATAAAGGTCACTCCTGCAGCGACGACGCGAGAGCTGAGGGGCACACGAGCCGAGATATCGCGGGAGTTTAGCCGTAGCTTGGGCACGATTCAAGGTCAGTAGAAAACGGATAAAAAGTACTGCTCAAGACTCACGTTAGCACCCACCACTGAGGTGGTTAATAAGAATATTAGCGGTGCCAGAACGCCCACATGAGTAAGGGCAGGTCCCACAACTGGGTCGTTCATCCTGGAAGTCCATACTGCGCCCCAGTACGTGGTATTCGGTGCGGCAGCCAAGGCAATGGCAGTATACAGCCATGCTCGCGTCGTGTTTAAGCTGATTGGGTTGACCGCTGCGAGGAAAACAGCTGCAAGAACGATTTTGCTCAGAAGGTAGGTCGTCGGCGCAGATCCATACAATGGAATCAGTGCCCGTTCGTACGCAAAAAGGATGAGCGAGATCGAGACAAGGGCGATTGTTGCACTAGCTAGCTGCAGCATTGCGACGCTTAGGGGCGCCGAAGAAATGTTGCCTGTTGAAGCGGAAGCTGGCATTGTGTCGGCTTCAGAAAGCAGCTTGTATCCTGCTTAGTTCTAGTGCGCGCAAAGTGCGCGCTGCAGGGGTTGAACGTTAAGCACGAATCGTTGACCAGTGTTGTGTCCGCGCCGGCGGTCCGACATGACACGTTTTAATGATACAGCCAGGTCATCACTGTCAGCCTTCAGGAGACTTTCGTAGCTTTGTCGTGATGGTGTTCTGCGCATTGAAATAATACGCACACAGTGCGAGTGAATTATATTTCGATACTACATACATACTATATATGTACAGATATGTACCCACTCGGAGTCTCGGACAACCTGCGATTCTATTTTTGAAAAGGTGGGCGCGTAGCGGCGTACTACGCCCGCACCCATCATCGGTCCCATATCTCGATCAGCCCTATAAGGCTATATCTCACTAAATTCGTACTCGCTCGACCTAAGTATAAATTCAACAGCAAGTGAAGCCGTGTCCGGAGCCCAAAGTTCTGTAGGGAAGTCGTGGACTGACCATTCGTGCATGCCTGTCCTGTGGCTGTCTGTGGCTGAGAGAGATATATATGGTGCCGACCTATATAGTATAATGGGTGATGCATACAGTGATACACTGTCAGGCAGTGTCAGAAAAACAACGCATTACGACATGGCGTCGCAAAGTTGCATCATGAAGGCATCACGAACTTCGAAGATGGGCGTCAATGCTGGCGATTGGAAAATCTGCATGGCTTGCATCGATAATGTCGACCAACTCAAGGGAGATAGACTTCGTCGACCGCTTTGAAGGATAAGTCGTCCATCGATGAAAAAAAAACTCTGGATTCAGCACCACTCTACTAGAAGTCCGTGAGCACAATCCTTAGCAAGTACATTATACACATCAAAGAGCCCATACGTATTCCCGCTGTTGTACAGAAGCGTCCGTTTGGAGGCGTGCGCCCATCATATATGGGTAGGGCCAGGGCGATCTGCCAAAGGAGAACCAATCGGCGAAGATTAACGTTTCGCACCATGGTAAGTAGAATATTGTGTCTGACGTACCACTGGGAGGCTACGGTCGGCGGAGAGCAGCGAGTTTTTGTCGCCATCCATGATAGGACCTGGTTTATTATCCGTTAGGAAGAATGCGGCTTGGCGCTGAAACCAGTGGTTCTAACTGGGTCGTCTCTAATGACGTATGCAATCCATGGTAATGTGAACGGCTGGGTGAGCCAGGCGAACTTCTGCTAGGAAGGGCGTCGTAGGTCTGGGTAACCCTCGTCTGGGGTGTCTCCACGTAAGAAGGGGGCCGTGGCAGGTATGGAGGCGCGGGCTCCTGTATGGAGTATCTCCGTGTGGGAGGTCTGCGCCGTAGCTCCTCGAGTTCCATTTGCAGTCGGTGGCGACTGATTATCCCCGACACACGGTCCCGGGCAGGTGTTTTCTTATATGAATATAGGAAACGTAGCAGGGTCGTAAAAAGGACTAATGCCACGACGCCACATACAACCTCAAAGAAGATCATGATTGGAGACTGCTGAGAAGGGCGGTTGGGCTGCCTGAAGTCGGGAGTCATGGTATGGGTGGGTCTGGGCGAGGCGTAAGTGCGTGTTCCGAAAGGAGGAGCGCCGAACGGAGGAGCACCGAAAGGAGGAGCATGCGTCGGTATGATGTCGTGGGGTGGGCCAGGGATGGTTTGGAATATGGTTGGGCGAATGATGGTATGGAATATGGTTGGGTTGTTTGTCGGTATAGATACTCCAGTTAAAGGAATGTGAGTACGGGTAGGAATTATATGTGTCGGACTCGAATGTGCCGACGTCGTCGAGCTCGTCAAAGACGTCAAATTTAGACTGGTCGAACTTAACAGACTCGACGTTGGAGCAGCAAGGATACTGATGAGGGTGGTAAAGGGTCGCCATTCGACAGAGAACTCAAATGAAGACATACCTGGTAATGAAAAAGAGCAAAAACCAGAGGTGCAAGCTCGATTGCATGCTGAAGCGCGCTAGCAGGATAGATCCATATCGCTGGCGGAGAATGTTCTCCTGAAAGAAGAGAAAAGCCAGCACCGCGACGACGACAACGACGGCAGCGCAACTGCGGCAGCGACGGGGGCCGTGCAGTCGGTACGTGGTGCGGTTCCTGGTCCGACATCACGTGGCTGCCATGACAATCCTTGATAATTTGGGTTTAGTCATCGCATGGTGAATGACAGATCTTATCAATATAACCAATTTCCCGCTCACATAAATCCACTAACCTCCTGCTTACTGATCCCACCATTTTCTCGTTCTCTATTTCCCCCCTAGACCTAGAATCCACTCCACCAATGTCCTATGCCACGAGTGGAGTTATCCTTCCTCAACACGAAGGGTCTTGGGACTGGACGAAGTTCAGCGGAGGGGATGCTGCCACACGACTCGCTTATGTGAGTCGTCAAGCTCCTAGGAGGCAGCGTTTGCCTGAGGAGGAGGGCAAGGAGAACGACCCACGCGATCCTGAGACGGATCTGCCCAAGTCCGCCGACACCATTCCGAAGAAACGCACGTCCATCATTTCCCCTGCTACCGAGGTTAACGTAGCTTCCACACCCGAGCGTGTTCCGCCTCCCGCGTCTGTCCTTCCTCCCGTAGAGGTCAAGTGCATGGCCAGAACACGGATACCCACTCCTCACGGACCAGCCTTCCTGCACCTGTACCATAACACACGCGATTCCAAAGAGCATTTGGCCATTGTCATCGACCCCGCTCAGCTTTCCGATCACCACAGTCCGGTATCCGCACCCCCCATTCGATCCCGAACCCTTTGTGCAGTATGGGAGGGCGAGACGGAAATGGATCGCATCACACGAGGAGCATATGTTGGGCGCCTCTCAGCGACATCCCAGAAAGTATCGGAACCCGTCTCATCGATATCCACCGAAATCAATCCCGACATTCCGTCCCCCCTCATCCGGATCCATTCTGAATGCTTCACGGGCGAAACCGTAGGTAGCATGCGTTGCGACTGTGGCGAACAATTGGACGAGGCCATCCGACAAATTTCACAACCCATTACCGTTCCTTCGCCATCGCCTCTTCTGACCGGCCCCACCACAATCCCTGGGCGTGGTGCCGTTGTTTACCTCCGACAGGAAGGTCGAGGTATCGGCCTTCTATCGAAAATTCGCGCCTACAACCTCCAAGACCTGGGTCATGACACGGTGACCGCGAATTTGATGCTTGGGCACCAGGCGGACGAGCGAGGATACGAGATTGCCTGCGCCATTCTGCGGGATTTGGGGCTGGGCGGTGTTGCGGGTACGGACGACGGCGAGGGTGTCCGTGTGCTAACGAACAATCCGGATAAGGTGGAGGCGTTGCAAAAGGAGGGTCTGGACATCGTTGAGCGTGTTCCAATGATTCCGCGGAGCTGGCAGAAGAGAGACCCGTCGCTGGTGGTGAAAAAGCCGACATTGGGGTCAAATCCCTATATCGTGCAACACAATGAGGACGAGAGGGTAGCGGGCGCGACGTTGATTGGAGGGAACGCGGTTTACGGTGACGATCTAGACAAGTACCTCCGGACGAAGGTGGTGAGGATGGGCCACATTCTTCCGTTATGGATGGAGGAGCAGGCGGTATGATTGGGAAGGATGCATAGATATTAGAATGTACGGAAATGACTTGTGGTTATCTTATTCTTAATTGTAGAAATGGTCTCGAACGCGTGTTGAAACGTTCGGAGAATGGAAGCTTCAGAACGTCTGTGGCGGTGCTGCTGCTGTCAAAGGGCCGAGTATAAACTGGCATCTGTCTTCCGCCCTGCTCGGACTCAACGACGTTGACTGTTGAAACCGTCGCTGAAACATTGTTTACGCAGTGGGCACCTCTGAAGCGGCTTGATACTTCCAAGTTGAAGATGGAATTCGTTCGCCATCACGTCGCCTTGTGATTCAGGTGCCAAGCAACTCTGGTCAATGGTCAGATGGCCGCTTGGCGACAGACAAGACTTATCCCTCTTAACCAAGTAACACCTCATCCAGTTTCCCTTTCATACCGGCGCTGTGAGGCCTTTGTTTCGCCTCTTCCCAACAAATACGTCGCGCCGACCCCCTTCCGCTCTTTACCTCTCCTGACCATTTGATTTGATATCATGTCAGCAAACTATCAAGGACTTGGACAATACTCTATGGAAAAGAGTGCCACCAGAAAACAGCGGTCCAAATACATTGTGCGTGACTCCAATAATGGTGCAGTGTTTTGAACTGACGAAGTATACAGGTTATTGGAACTATAGTTCTCCTGGTCGTCCTCATTGCAGGCGGCGTTACCGCCGGGATATTGATATCCAACAGTAGCAAGTCCTCGTCCGGTGGCAAGTCTTCGACAGACAAGAATGCTAGCAAGGACCCGAGCGTCTTCAAGAAGGACCCCAATTTGCACAAATCATTCTATGGCATGGCCTATACTCCTGAAGGATCTCTACTCCCAGAATGTGGAAACTCGCTTGGTACGTCGTCGGCGATACGTTGACACATGATCAACATCCAATTTATAATATCTTGCTTGTGTACCATAGAAAACGTGATCAAGGATATCCAGGTGCATTTACTTTCCGTTCGTTCAATCAGGCTGTCATGCTCATTCACTGCAGCTGTTGTCTCAACTCACAACACGTGTTCGTTTGTATGGTGCCGACTGCAACCAAACAGCCCTCGTCGTAAGCCATCATGCGGAGCAACAATCCAGATCATTTTACTCAAAGACGTTTAGCTGGAGGCCATCAAGCAGACCAAGGTTGAGATGGAGGTCTTCGTCGGCAACTATGTTGTGCCCACCGACAACGAGCCGTACATTAGGCAGCGGGAAGCCATCAAAGCGGCGATTCAAACCTACGGAACCGACCATATCGCCGGCGTTACAGTTGGCAATGAATTCATGCTCAAGTACGTGGTCACACCCCGCTGCTATCAAAACCGCGATTGATGTGCTTAAACCTCCAGCTATCTTACTGAACGCCAATCAAACGATGCTCAGAGTACTATCGCGAGAGAGGGTGATTTATATCTTGTATCCCGATATTTCGCTTCCCTAATGCTTAGTTTTTAGGCGCTGCTATCCTCATCGCAAACATTCAGGATACACGCAACATGCTCGCCAGTCTCGGCTTGAAAAAGAATATTCCAGTCGGCAACTCGGACGCCGGCAGTTTCTTCAATACCGAGGTCCTCAGATCCATCGACTACGGTGTAAGCCCTTTGTCTTTTCGTTAACATGTTCAGCTGAAGACTGCTTGCCGTGGTTAGTTGTCGAATGTGCACGCATGGTTTGCGAACACTACTGCTGAGAGTGCCGCAGACTGGGTAACAACTTTCTTCGAGGAGACGAATGTGCAACCCGCCGCCCTCCTGCCCAACAATGTAAGCACATTGTCTCCAACTTACTCCCCGCCTGACGAAAGCAACAGCCGAAAATGTACATTGCCGAGACTGGATGGCCGACGGTTCGTGTAGTCGCTTCCGCGCCCCGTTGCATTATGCTGAAAATGGACTAGAAATCCTCTGACCTCGGAAACGCCAACAATGGAGCTGCCGATGCCTCCGTTGCAGGTCTCCAAATCTTCATGGACACCTTTGTGTGCCAAGCTAACAAAGCTGGGATCCCGTACTTCTTTTTCGAGGTGAGGATCTGCTTTCCGCGATGCATTTGATCTTTTGGATGACTTTGCGATTATAGTTCTTCGACGAAGAATGGAAGGACATTCAATTTGGTGGTGTCGAGGTATGATATGTTCGCTCTTTGACACGTTCCACACTTATATTTTGACAGGGGTGGTGGGGCATCTTCAACGCAGAGTGAGTTCTCCGATAATAATCTAATTCTTCGCCCTGTCCAACTAATCGCGCCTCAGCCGGACCCTCAAGAATATAAAAATACCCGACTGCTCTTCGCCATAGTCCTCCCACTACCCCTTTCCTCGCAGACTCGCCAATAGAAAAATTTACCTAGCTGCTGTCTTTACTCTATGGCAATGGACGCTCTTCCGCCTTTGCCTGTTGTTTACATATTGCACGATTTTTCTACGCATTTCGCTGGCTGCACATACCTTTTTGCATGCGTCGATACCCGCATTATGACATCCTAGGACATCCTGGATTCCTACATGTACGATCAATTACTCAAATAAAAGCGCGTTACGTAACTCCACAGTTCTGATTGCGCAGTGCAACCCTAGTAACGTTAAGGCAGTGGACTCTCGCTCACCCGGCTTCCAGACTTCACCTTGGTTGCCATGTTTGACCCCCTGAATTCTACTGCGTCCATATTCGCCGAGAGCAGCGACGGCACACCACCCTGGCCAACAACCCCCCACCCTCCCAATTCTCCCATTCCAACCCTCAGGCGTGCGTCTACACCGGTACCACAGTCGCCAGACAATGGTCCAACTCCAGGGCTGTACGGGAAGGAACCCCAGATCTACGGCCAACCCGACGCGGGGCTCATTTCTCCACGAGATACGGTCGGCTCGAATGGAATCAACTTTGAGAAGCCAGATCCATACCTCCGAGTGAGAATCACGGGGCTGGACAGGAACAGGAGAGATGTCCTAGTCAAGCTCGATGCTCAGGTCAGTACAGCGACCATATATATTATGAGTGTTCCCCTGCTGACGAAGCGCAAGACCAACCTTTCGAACTTCACAGGCACCACGTACCGCAACGTGTCCCGCTCGTACCTCGAGTTTCAGCAGTTCTACGAGGCTCTCATTCACAGCAACCCGCAAACTATCATTCCGGCGCTACCCCTGGCGCAGACTTCTGCCCCAACGGATGAGGAGGATGATCGCCTCGTCAAAATCATGCTACAGCGGTGGATAACTCGGGTTTGCGAAGATTTCATCCTCTTGTATGACGAGGACCTGCGTTCGTTTATCGAGAATGACTTTGGGTACCAACCCACACCTCGTCCCCGGCGCAAAACATCTTCCGGGTTCGGTCTTATGCGGCGAGGCGTGCCTGATGAAGACGAAGAACTGCAGCGGGCACGGTTTGAGCTTACGAAGCTGGAAGGCCAATTTTTCGAAACAGCGAAGGCTGTTGATAAGCTTGCTCTTGCACGGAAAGGTCTGTATCTTGACCTCTTCTTACGGTACCCTGCCTTGTTAACTTCACATCACTCACAGCTCTTGCCGCTTCTCATTCGGAGATGGGAAACAAACTGATCAACGTCGCCACCACAGAAGCTCATCCGCCGCTAGGAAATGCATTCAGGAAAATTGGACGCGCATGGCATAGTCTCGCGGACCTTGGCCACGCCCAGGCAATCAGCGAATGTGTTGTCGTTGGGGATTCGTTAGGATATCAAGGAATGAATGCACGCTCTGCCAAGGAAACGTTGCTGATGCGCACTGGCGTGCTCGAGGAGTACCAGGCAGCGGTGAAGACCACCATATCGAAGCGCAGGCAGATTGAGCGACTAAAAGCTAGCTCTAACATTCGGCCCGATCGCGTAGATGAGGCCTTGGAGGATATGGAAGAAGTGAGATTACTTTTCGCTCAAGTTACGATATCATCTCAAACGTCTTCATTAGGCCAACAAATACGAGCAGGTGCTTGCAAAGCGCGCAGAAGGCATCTCACAGAACTTGCACAAAGCCCTTCAAACTCACAACCGCTATGCAAACGACGACATCACTACTGCCCTGATTGAGCATGCGCGTTCTTCGATCATGTATGAACGTCAGCTACTCCGAGAGCTGGAGGCTCTCCGAGTCGATGTCAGCAATGCTGCCAAGAAGGTCGTTCCCGCCGCCAACGGTGTGCCGAAACCCACCGTTATACCTCCACTGGAGGACTATCATGAGAACCGCCCTGTTCCCCCACAATCTGTGCCTCCTGCCAATGCCTTCCAGCGCTCCCCAAACCTACACAATCCACCCCATTCAGCCATTCCAGGTCCAGCTGCACAGCGTCCGCCCATGCAAAGCTATCCATCGCAGGGACCACCATCTCAAATCTCTACTCCCCAAGGGCAATCTCCTACTCAATCTCACAGAGAACCCTTGTCAGCGTCCTCCAGCCAAACACTGTCCTCCCAACGTGCGCCTTTCTCTCCTCCAGCAGGTCACGCATCATTCAGGCCCGGTATGCTGCCTCAAAGCCCGGGTGCAGGCCCGTCTTCTCCTCACATCGCTCTCGCGAAGCCGCCCCTTGATGAACCTCCGTTGGGCGGCCGCTTTGTTGATGGCACAAGATCGATGTTCATCAAGCCCACCCAAGCTCCCCACTCTCCGCCGCTGCCCGTATCGTCTTCATCGACATTCGAAGGGCGCCCGGGACCAAGTGATCCTCTTAATACTGATCCCCTCCGCCGGCCGCCTACCACATCTCCCCTTCATGACGGTCCTGCTCATCACACGAATGGCCAAACGCCGCAAGGTAGCATCTTCGACCCTCTGGGGCATATCAAGTCCCAGCACATGTCGAGCTCTGTCCGTGTCCAGCCAACCAGGCCACGCCTGGATGCGAGGGAAGCCGCCAGTAAACTTGCTAATATGTTCTAACCTCCGGACTGGCTACCTTAATGTATTTCAATGCATGCGTTTCAAAGGATTATCGCTCGACGTCCTGGTATCTATCCTTTTCGTTTCGGAAGGAATGCTCCGCTCCCTTAGTACCTGGATTCCTTCATCGCATAATGCGACACTTGCTGTAATCTCAGCCTTCTTGTAAGTTGTGAGTTAGACCATCACTTAGCAATAGAGTGGACTTCCCGTGCACACGCCAAAGCACGGACTGCAGCACGTACAATGCACATGCATACTCCGTTACCGTACACCGGCAACAACTTATCAACGTGACCGGCAACGCGTCGTTGGCGCGTGAATTTTCGAAGTACTTGCTCTCTCGTCTTGCTCTTCACTCTGGCTATACCGAACATCGAGATATAACCCCACAAGCAGCACATATGGCCGAAGATAAGCCAATCCATAGCTCATCTGCCAGGTCTGCTTCCTCGGACCATCCCCAAGCGGACAGCCTACTCCAGACCGTTTCGGAAGCTGCTGTGCCTACAACTACTACCTCACCTACGGCAACGGTTCCTGACCGCTCTGAACTTCTGGCTCGCGCCCGAAGCTTCCTTCAGTCACCACAAATTGTACAACAGGACGTTGTGGCGAAACGGACCTTCCTTGCGGAGAAAGGACTTAATGAGTTGGAGATTGACGGACTTTTGCGCGAACTTGTGAGTATTGGAATATCCGGGAAGTTAAACGGCGTCGATGTGAAATCTCATAGCCCTTGCGACGCCCCATGGTACCTCCGCGCGCATACCCACAGCAACCTCCATCAAATCTGCCGACTCTTCTGCTGGGGCTCACTCGTCTCTTCTCGTGGATAGCAGGCGGGTCTGCAGCTTTAATCTTCATTTACTTTGTGTGTGCTTCCATCGATTCCCTCACGGCTTACCTTACAATTCTGCGCAAGCGTTTTCTTCTACCGCGCATCACCCAAACGACATTGGCGCGACGATCCATCAAAACACACCACCTTGCCCTCTTGCGCAGGCTGAACGAGACTCTTGTATCAGCAAAAGAATCCCAAAAAGAATCTTACTCAGCGCTTTCTCGGCCAGAGCCGTTCAAAGAACCTTTACGCTACCAAGGATGTCATTCTGCCCCCGATGTGCTAAAGATAGTCGGAGACAAGAGTCTGGAGATGGACAACATCCCCCCGGTGACTCTTATTAGGTGTGGGCTGGAGAGCTTTGGAAAAGGGAAAGAAGGCGAACTTGCAAAGCCTACGACTGAGGAATTGTTCCAGTATCTGGAAAGTGAGATTCCATGGTTGGTGTCGGAGGAAGGACTCAAATATGAGGTGAGCAATTTGACCTTCAGTACTTCTTCACCCATGCTTATTCCTTTTGGTCTCAATAGCACAAGTTATGGGAAACCCTCTCGACATGTCCCCTCTTCACCGGGACACCTTCCCTCCCCACATCAAATGCAGAGAACATCGATGACAAGAAACCTACGCGTTGGACATATACAGCACCTGAACCCGCAGAGCTCTCCCCAGTTTTCAAATCCATGAACGCTTTGTCGAATTCTCTTCTGCAAAGCTCCTCCCCAAAAACCAACGCTCATCAACACACCCTCCAAGCCCTCTCCGAATTTACTGGTTATATAAGCACCCAGGTTTACATGCCGTACCGCCCACCATCAAGCATTGCAGGGTTCATCGGCACTACTGGTACACTGGGGCCAGCAGAGGATGAGTTTAGGAGAGAGATCCGCGCTCTGAAAGGACTTGTGTTGAATCGGTGAGACTGGTGATTCCGCTGACGCAGCATGCCTGTTGACGATTGCTTGATAGACGATCATTTATGCCCACTGCTCCACGGCCTGGTATAGCCACCCCATGATATTCTTGGTGAATACTCGAACTTTTCGTAGAAGCAAATTTTGTACTAATGCCGCTGTTTTAGGCCCCCATATCCTACCAGTCATTGTAACGTTGATACATTATTGCATACCACCTGCCAAGTATTTCCGAGTCAAGAAAGACAACCATCCAGTTCTTCGCCCACTGACTTGCGCCACGACGTCGGGCGTAAGAGTCTCCAACTACAACCCGAGATGCTAGAGCAATTGCGCGGGAATGTTTGTATGAAAAGTTCTATACCCAATGGACCACGTTGTGACTCCACAGAAGACTGGGTTTTCAAAAGACGACTACTGTAGGTATACGACCAACTGTTCGCGTAACGCGGCTTCTGGACAGAACAGATTTGGAGTGAACAGCGTTGAAAGTCAATTTTTTGCACAAGGAAATTTCATTTTTTTTCTGCATGAATTCCTGTGGTAGACTTTCAAGTTTGTTTAATTACAATGAACAGGTTTCCACTTTGTAACGCGTAACATGTGGCCATGAACAGACCATTTTTTTGGTAACGCACAACATTGCATGAACAGTTGGTCGTATATCATTATCTACAGTCGTACTATGCCAGTGTACACCCCAACTTGAACTTCAAACTTGTGTGATTTGCACTTTCACGTGGTATTACGTCATGTCTAAATTGGGTCGACGCGAAACCTTAGGAACTTTCACTTTGGGGTGAGCATTCTTACCCACACCCTTCGCCCACTTTCCCCAGCACCCCACCTTCGCAATGCCCACATCCCCTCTTGATCCAAAAGTTGTCCTCGAGCAGGACGGGTACCTGGAGCCTAATGTCCCTGCCATCGTCCACCGATACGATGTTTTCAGGAAATGGAAGGACACTATCGAGCGGTCTGAAGGCGGCTACGACAAATTCACGAAGGGCTATCTTAAGTTCGGTTTTAACGTCGCGAAAACTGGAGAGGTCGTGTACAGAGAATGGGCTCCCAACGCAACAGAGGCCAACCTAATCGGCGACTTTAGTGAGTGAATTGGTGCAAGGTGCAATCCCAGCCATTAACACACCATTTTACCTTTTTATGACAGACGAATGGAGTAGGACGTCTCATCCCATGAAAAGGGATGAATTTGGCGTCTGGGAGATCACCATCCCGCCCACATCTCGCGGTGTCTGTGCCATCCCTCACGATTCCAAGATCAAGGTCAGCGCATTCTCACATCGCTTTTCCACGCAAACCAATCATCAACTAGATTTCAATGGTTCTTCCCAGTGGATCGCGTATCGAACGTCTACCAGCTTGGATTCAACGAGTCACCCAGGACCTCAGTGTCTCGCCTGTCTACGATGCTCGTTTCTGGAACCCTCCTCAGTCGCAGACGTACAAATTCAAGAACGCGAGGCCACTGAAGCCCACCAACATCAGAATATATGAGGCTCATGTTGGAATCTCGACCTCTGAGGCCAGGGTGGGCACCTACAAGGAGTTCACGCGTAACATTTTGCCTCGCATCAGGGACCTCGGATACAACGTTATCCAGCTCATGGCCATTATGGAACACGCATACTATGCTTGTATGTGCCTCTTCTCTGACCGCTGATAGCATCGTCGTTGACTGTCATCCTTGTTAGCATTCGGGTACCAAGTAACGAGCTTCTTTGCTGCGAGCTCTCGATACGGAAGCCCTGAAGACCTCAAAGAACTCATAGATACGGCCCATGGCATGGGTCTGACCGTGCTTCTAGACATTGTTCACTCCCACGCGTGCAAAAACGTCCTCGACGGACTCAATGAGTTCGATGGTACCGACCATCTGTACTTCCACGAAGGAGCCAAAGGACGGCACGAACTTTGGGACAGCCGCCTTTTCAATTACAATCAACACGAGGTTCTGAGGTTCCTTATGAGCAATCTGAGGTTCTACATGGACGCCTTCCAGTTCGACGGTTTTAGGTTCGATGGAGTGACCAGCATGATGTACAAGCATCACGGCATTGGTGCAGGCTTCTCCGGGGGATATCATGAATACTTCGGAGAGTCCGCCGATATAGAAGCAATCGTATACCTCATGCTCGTAAGTGCTGAAGCTGCCTGCTTGCCTCGCCTATTGCCTGACTCTTGCATCAGGCAAACGATGCCATCCACAGCCTTTATCCCAACGCCATCACCATAGCAGAGGATGTTTCTGGAATGCCCCTTCTTGGCGTTCCCGTAAGCAAGGGAGGCGTTGGCTTTGATTACCGACTTTCGATGGCCATCCCCGACATGTGGATCAAGCTCCTCAAGCACAAGTCCGACGACGAGTGGGACCTTGGAAATATCACGTTCACCCTGACGAACAGACGACATGGAGAGAAGAGTATCGCTTACTGTGAGAGCCATGATCAAGCTTTGGTTGGCGACAAGACGTTGGCTTTTTGGCTAATGGACAAAGAGATGTGTAAGTCGTCAACTCGCAGTGTTTCCAGTGTCATTTTGATTAACGATTTCTCAGATACCAACATGTCTGATCTGACTGCGATGACCCCAATCATTGCCCGAGGATTGGCCCTTCATAAGATGATTCGGTACGCCGCACTCTGTTATGTATCGCCCTTATCTAACATAGTCCTAGTCTCTTGACCCATTCTCTTGGAGGCGAAGGATACTTGAACTTTGAAGGGAACGAATTTGGTCACCCTGAAGCATGTTCCAAGCCGTGCCATTAACGAATGCGCCACTAACAACTCTTGAACAGTGGCTCGACTTCCCCCGAGAGGGCAACCAGAACTCATTCCACTATGCTCGGCGCCAATGGAACGTGGTGGATGACCCACTTCTTCGCTACCGATACCTCAACAACTTCGACGCTGCGATAAACCATTTAGCGGAAAAAACGGGCTGGCTTGAATCACCTCAAGTAAAGAAACATGGCGAGGAACATTCTACCAATTTGACTCACACTCCCACACAGGCTTACATCTCCCTGAAGAACGAAGCCGACAAGGTCATCGTTTATGAGCGCGCCGGGCTCTTGTTTATCTTCAATTTCAACCCTACGCAGAGTTTCACCGACTATAGGGTCGGTGTTGAAGAGGCTGGGGAGTACCGGATTGTGTTGAGCAGTGACGAGGAGAGGTTCGGAGGCTTCGGTAATGTCAAGCTCGATGGAAAGTACTTCACGACGCCGATGGAATGGAACGGGAGGAAGAACTGGGTGCAGGTGAGCAGACCGAATTCGCTACCTTCATTGTAGACTGATCATTTCCAAGGTGTATATTCCTGCAAGGACCTCTCTGGTTCTTGCCAGATAGGCCTACTACTCCTTACTTTCTGCCCACCTTGTTTTGGTTATGTTGTTTTAGATTTGGACTTTTGGACTTTTAAACCTTTAAACTTTTGTTAAACTTTCTCAGTAGACTCGCTGTGAATTTATCGACTGATGGCCCCATACCATGAGGCAAACCCGAACAGTTGAGAACGGCGTTCAGCTTTTTGGTTCAATGCCAGAGAGTCCTCTGCCGGTTTTGATCTTTTATTCAGAGGTAGCGGTGAAGTGGAGCTGTTTCACGGAGGACAAAGATAAGTTTGCAAGGTCGTGAATGTAATGTGCAGTACTGGTGCGAAGTACTATTTACATAAATAAGGATCTCAATAGCTCTGCTGGACCTGATTATCGCACTTACTCGTATCGACAATCATAAAGTCAGCAGTGCGAGATTCTGATTCCGAATCTGTTGCAGAACTGGCTCTAAGGGAGTATATGTGCAATATCACATACTGGGTCGCATGAAGGTAAGCAGAAAACACAGAAAACACTAAAATATGATGCGAAAAACCTTGTAGATGTATGTAGGGGATGATAAAAGACTCATTTCATTTGCTATACATATTAACGACTCGAACTCGCAGAACAAAGCAAAACCAGCGCGTTATAAAGAGGGCAAGTCGGAAATTGAAGGAAGAAAATAAGCCATTTGACAAGAAGGAATGTGTGCCCATACAATCTAGTAGCCAGAAGGTAGCATGCAAATACACTAACGCTATTTCCTAATGTACAATTTGATTTTGTGGCGTCGGCAATTCTCATAGCTTAAGCGCCTCCACAACGCGGTCACCAAGCTCCGCAGTTGTAACATTTCCACCCAAGTCCTTCGTCCTCAGGCCGAATCCTCCGGACTCCGGTGAGTCCAAAACTTTTCGGACAGCATCCTCGATTGCTTTAGCAGGTTTCTCTAGACCAAGAGAGTATCGGAGTAGCATGGCGGCACTAAGAATAGTGCCGATGGGGTTGGCGATGCCTTGGCCGGCAATATCGGGGGCAGAGCCATGGATGGGCTCGTAGATGCCTAGGGTGGGCTTGAAGTCGGCGGAGGGAGTTGAAGGTGCACCAGCCAATGATGCAGAGGGAAGCAAACCCAAAGATCCTGGGATGACACTCGTTTGATCAGAGAGGCTGTCCCAGAGTCAGATTCAACTTCAAGAATTGAACAATGGAACTTACATGTCACCGAACAGGTTCTCCGTCAAGATGATACCATTCAGCTTCCTTGGATTCGATGTGATGAACATCGCGGCTGAGTCGACAAGCTGGTGGTAGAATTTGATTTCCGGATATTCCTTGGTTAGGGTTTCTGTAACCACCTTCCGCCACAGCCGCGAGCTCGCAAGGACGTTCGCCTTGTCAATAGAGTGAATTTCGAGGGGCGGGTTTGCGCCCAGAGCAATTTGAGCAGCCACGCGCGTAATGCGCTTGACCTCCTCGACACTGTAGATCATGGTGTCCCAAGCAGTGTCGACGTCGGGAGCGACGCCCTGCTCTTTGCGAGTGCCGAAGTAGGCACCGCCGATAAGCTCACGCACGCAGATAATATCCACGCCTTTGGCGACTTCGGGACGCAATGGGGAGTAGTCAAGGAGAGAGTCGGAGGCAAGGTTGGCAGGGCGAATATTGGCGTAGAGGCCGAGAGCCTTGCGAAGCGCGAGGAGGCCAACTTCAGGACGAACTTTAGCGTCCACACCCCATTTTGGACCACCGATAGATCCTAGAAGAAGTGAGAGAAAGTTCCACAATTTACAAATCCCAGGTACCCATCAGGATCGCATCGGCGTCTTTACATGCTTGAAGAGTGGAAGGAGGAAGGGGCTCCCCGTGCGCATCGATGGCACAACCTCCAAAGTCATGCGATTCGAGTTTGAGCTCGAAATCTGTGGAGGCATCCGATACGGCTTCCAAAACCCTGACAGCCTGGGCAACAACCTCTGGGCCTGCATTTCTGTATCAGTATCTAGTACTCGTGTGCGTTAAGACACGCACCGATGCCATCACCAGGGAGGAGCACAACACGTAAACTTCGCGAAAATCAGAAAGGTCGAGCGGGAAACAGGACACACTCACGATCTAGGGGCCATTCTTGCAATAGACGCGTTGAAGGAAGAGTAGGCTTTCTATGAAATCGATTTTTTCGGACTCGGACCAGCCATGACGCACTCGGCCGAAGCCGGCCCGGGCATCGTCAATGATCGAGATTGCACGTGATAGCAATTTTTATCTCATCGCGATAAATCATAGCATTCAAATTGTTCAAATTGAAACATGGCGACTTCACAACCCCCACGCTGCAGAAACTTGGTGCTAGATGCTGGACCGCTTCTCTCACTGTCGCCTCTCAGGGGGCTGGCAGAAACATACATTACTGTCCCCCAGGTCCTTGCGGAATTGAAGGATAAACGGGCGCGGGATCATTTCGAGCAGTTGGGCTTGATGTCCGGTGTGAATGTCAGAGTTCAGTCGCCGGACGCTACGAGCTTAGCACATGGTGCGTCCCTCCTGTGTACTACCCTAACCTTCACGCGTTGATAGATTTTCACCAGTAATTCAATGGGCCAAGAAAACGGGAGACTACAGCGTTCTATCACACCCCGATCTATGTGTTCTCGCATTGACCTATGCACTACACGAGGAATCAAAAAAGGCGAAACAAGCGCATGCTGATGAAGTCGAGGCAAGCCCGATGCCTTATCCGTCATGTCAGGACCGACTAAATTCCACAGTAGCCGGCACAAGATGAAAAAACTCCAGACGGACCAGCCGTTGAGGAGATCGCTCCTGCCGTTGAAGAGATTTCCTCGATACTAGAGGATCTACCCTTGGACGACCAGTCCCGAACTAAAGAGGAGGGGGAAGGCCTATCTTCAGGCGATGGCGCATCCTCGGAAGAGACCTCTGGCGAGCCCGTGGACGCAGAGCCATCGGAGCCATTGGACGTAGAGCTCCAGCCAATAAATGATGACGATACCCCTTCACCATATGAGCCAACCGAAATTCAACCCTCTCAAGATTCATCCGAGCCTCTCTACGAAGACCCATCTGATGAAGACGACGGCGAGGGCGAATGGATAACACCCAGCAATGTCAGCCTCCACAAATCGCGAGCGCTCGATCTTCTCCCCGACACCGGTGCGAAGGGACGGCGGAAAGAAGAGGCGATCGACACGGGTTGTATGACTGCCGATTTTGCCATGCAGAATGTTCTACTCCAAATGGGACTCAATCTAGTGGGAACGGAGGGAAAGAGGATACAGAAGCTGAAGAGCTGGGTGTTGCGATGTCACGCGTGTTTCAAGTGCATTCTGTTCCGACTCGGTGCCATGACAGAATTCGCTGACGCTTGACTACCCAGACTCTGCAAAGACAACTCGAAGAAGTTCTGCCCCTCGTGTGGGAACGCAACCCTTCTCCGGGCGTCAGTAACTGTGTCGGCACCTGGCGCGTCGAAGGATGCACCGGTGATGCAGGTTCATCTCAAACCGAATTTCCAATATAGGATTCGAGGGACGAAGTACTCGATCCCTGCACCTAAAGCTGGATCTGCCAAGACAGGAGCTGGCGACAATCTCATATTACGCGAGGATCAGCAGGAGTACATGAGGGCGAAAAAGCGTGCAGATGGGAAGCGGGAGCGCGAAGAGGCCAAGCTGACGAAAGGTATCCTTAGCCGCGGTTTCGAGGGCGCCACAGCTATCGGCAGCTGGATGGATCCCGATTGGATTCCCGA
The DNA here is from genome assembly GCA_018850815.1 of Asterophora lycoperdoides. Lineage (NCBI taxonomy): Eukaryota > Fungi > Basidiomycota > Agaricomycetes > Agaricales > Lyophyllaceae > Asterophora > Asterophora lycoperdoides. The sequence goes on from JABCKJ010000048.1 coordinate 72,874, forward strand.
GATGATCACTGTAGGGGCTGGTGGGAAGGGAAGGACGATGAAGTCTGGGGGTATGGACGGGGATTTGCCCCAAATTGGCTATGGGAAGAAGAATCCCAACGCGGTGAGGAAGAAACACAAGTAGAGAGAGAAGGTTGTGTTGTCTGTTTTACATTTCGTATTCGATTGTCGGCCTGTATTCTCTCGTATTGAATGATACCGGTATTCTACCTCAGTTACCGAGACTCCTGTTCATGAACCGTCGCTTCTGGAAGGACATCCACCACTTACTGGGCTTGCCCGTTCCATCAGCATATAGCTTCCCAACCAGACGTGCAGCCAACTCCTGGCGCACTTGCGTGAGGTATTGCCTTAGGTACTCTGTAAATCTTGATGAGATGTAGATTTGGATAGACGCGTCGTGGACACTCACCGGCATCAGAGCGGCCAGCAGGTGGGGCATAATGCGCATTGAGAGCAAAGTTGGCGTCTCCAGGGATCGGGAACGAGTCCACAGACAGGGTATTCAGCGATTTCGAAGCTTCGATCTGAGTGGGCACCGTACGCGCGCTTCCTATCTTCGCAAGGCAGTCGGACACGAACAGGATGAGAACGATAAGGGTGCGGTCCGCGGGGCCTTTGATCTCGAAGTTTCGGAAAAGGGAGTTGGCACGGAATAGATCGAGGGTTTCGTCAATGATATCGGGTTGTGAGGGGTCAGCTAGGGGGTGAATCATCGATCAATCTTGCATGAACCCTCTCCGCAGCTACGGGCTCAACGCACCTTGGGGTGCAGGACCACGTATCCTCGTTTTAATCGGGAGAATAGCTAGGTTCCCGACCTGTCGTGCGTCCGATTCTTCATTGAAGGAGGAGTGGTACGCCTAGAGGTAACTGTGAGCATTGCAAAGAGCGAGCTGGCCCTGCTACTCACGGGCATTATGGTGAGTACTAAGGTGGTTGATTACTGCTATTTGGCAAGACCGTTGGTGTGACCTATGATTTATATGTCCTAATAATAATGTAGCTTCTTAGACTTGAACACGCCCACCATGTCAGGAAATTCGGGCAATGCCACAGAGCAAGGAGGAACAACATCCTCCTTGCTCCCCAGCAAGTCAGAGAAACCCTCTCCTGACACGTTGTCCAGTATGCAGAAATAACTCTTACATATTCACCCACCTGAATAGTGTGCATTTAGAGCTCATAAAGCGCCTACGCGCGTTGACGCTCGCTCTTCTTCCTGTGGAGGTTGACTCAGCCAGCATCAATGATCCTACCAGCCGGGTCATAACTCCACAAGTCGTATCTGCGTACATGGCCTCGGCTGGGGACTTCACTGAGGCGGTACGCTCCGGAAAGTAAATCGGCTACTGCCTGAAAGATATTGATTACTATTGCTCTGCAGTTGCCCTATTGCCTTCTTCGCGCTAGAGCAGAGTTTATGTGGGATGCCAACAATAACCCAGCAGATTATGGAGAAAACACAGGACGAGGCAAGTCTAACCCTTGTCTCATTACTACGCGGAGTCCAAACTACTCTTGAACTTCATTGTCATAGCCGTTGCCTGCGAGGTTCTTGCGCGCAGAATTGTGCACATGTATCCCCCGGATCAGCTGACTGTGATCATGTCGTCCCGTTTCCAACACCGTCAAGTCGACGGCGACAAGAGCGGCATGTCCAGCGCACTGGAGGTTGCCATTGACTCTCACTGGTGCGCACCACCCCCCTGCTTACACACCTGTTGTGGCTGGAACATTGCGTGATCAGCGCAATATTTTTGTCCTCGAGCGAAGCACAGCAAGGTACGGTTCACTTGTTGCTTGTTGCTTGTTTTGTATGAGTTCTTAACTGTACACACTAGTTGTGGATGCCCTTTGGAATGGGGAGCTCATTCAGAAGAATAATGCTAATCACGAGATCGAGTGTGAGTCTCCCAAGTTCTACCATTAGACAAAACTTGGATCACCTCCCAAAGATGTCCCATTTGCGGCCACCCACGAACAGACATTCTGGGGCCACTTGGATGCCTCGAGACTGAATGTTCCAAGGTAAAGTTGGCGTTGCTGCTCCCTCCAAACTTATATCTGACATAGTCTTACTATAGGTACCAGAACATATTCCGTATCGTCATCTGGCTTTTCTTTCTCGTGGTGTACTCGCAAGCAGGTAAGCATCGTGCAATTTACGACAGAATCCACTCTTCCGATTGATTATGAACAACTAAACAGTCCGTGAACCCCTCGAACGCCTTGGCAAGACACACATGTATTTGGATGGATGGGAGGTCATCCTTTACTTCATGGCACTTTCGTTCACCGTCGAAGGCACGCACCTTTTGAATATCAATTAATTATCTATACTTAACTTCCCTCAACCTAGACATGCACAAGGTATGGATAAGCCAAGTATCTCTCGACGCGTTCGAGTCAACCTCACGCGCGTGCGCCACAGATTTACTCGCTGCTGCGAATTTCCACCTGGCGGGCATTTTCGTTCTGGGACTTTGTTGCTTTCATCACTGATTCGATTCTTGTTGCCGCATTTGCTTTGCGTATCCTTGGTCTGACGGCGACGGGTGACAACATCGCGGCCTATCGACTGCGAAGCTTCCAGGTCTTGAGTTTCGTCTCTCCCTTTATTTGGTACTTGATTTCAACAAACTTATCTCTTCTCCAAACTTACCACAGTTGATATTTTACCTACAGGATGAGTGAGTCACACCCTACGTGCTCTCCATAGACTTCTTTCTTACACCTAAGCGTAGAACTCCTCAGGGTGTTCGACGGCTACAAGTAATTTCTTACGAGTCATTGCATTGAAACATCACTCACATACCGTTTCTCAACCCAGATACATCGGTACAATGCAAATTTGTGTTGCACGCATGTTGAAAGAATCCGGCATATTTTTTGCGGTTTGTTGCCTGTGTTTACGCTCATAGTATGCCTGTTAAAGAAAACACAGCTCCTGTCTGTGCTTGCCATCGGATTCGCTCAAGGATTGTTTGCGCTAGACGCTGCGGATGGGTCCACCGAGGACTCATCAGTGGTATGCCGTAGAGTCAGTGCAGGGACCACGATTTGACGCATCCCACACACAGGTGATCAACCTCCTAGTTCAAGCGCTACTACAGTGAGTCTTGATGCAATGTCTGCCACCTGCTATATTTTCCTCATCCCATCGCAGAGCCCCTGATTATGGGAAGTATTCCGGAAGGTATTTTTCTTTCTTCTGGCACTCATGTCGTGCCTCTAACTGAATCAAATGCCGCAGCCCGCCTGGCCTGATCCTATACTACTTGTAGGTGGCCTGCGTTGGAACACGATGTCACGTCTGACATCGTGATAGGTGGAATACTGTAACTGCGATCGTCCTGCTCAACGTCCTTATCTCCTTGTTCTCGTCTGCATACTCAGATGTCAGTGTTTTTCCAAGTTTTCTGCTTCATGTCCTATTACTGACCACATTGTCTTGTAGGTGATTGACGATGCCGAGGCCCAATATTTGGCCTTCTTTGCAAGCAAGACGGTTGGTATGATCAGAGCTCCGGACACGTATGTTTACCCTGCGCCTTTCAATCTCATCGAGATAGTCTTTGTCGTGCCCTTCGAGTATGTTAATGTTTTGTGACCCGTTCTTTTCTGCCGTAACCCGGTCTGCTATTTCCAGGACCATCCCGGGATTCCGACTAAGCTCGAAAACATATGCTACGGTCTGTTGATACGTTCGTTTCAACCGTCTTTGGCCATATGCTTATCAATATACAGCTCAACCGATACGTCATGACTATCATATTTTTCATCCCTCTATCTGTGATAGCGTTTTACGAAGCAACCTTCGACCGGCAGAAGTACCACTGGATGAAGAACTGGCTCAGGGGCGATGACGAGGGCGACGACGATTATCCCCAGACCAGAGATCCAGACGTTAGCGAGTTCGAGCCAACCGGGATGAAGATTAGCAGAGTGCCATTTGAGGAATTGATCAAGGTGTTTCCGAATACGGGACAGTCCAGCGAGGCATCCATTATCAATGAGATACAGGAGGTAAAGGAGCAGTTGGCAAACGTTCTCCAGAAACTGGGTTGAATGCACGATGTTATACGCGCAACCATAGTGATACAACTCGGACTTCAATTTGCTGTCATGTACATGATATTTGTGCTTTCTTGGAATCGAATCTTTTTAGGTATGTACTAGAGATTACATTGATGCTATGTGAGGGTGCAGGTGACAATCCGAGGGTTATTGGGCAGCCGAGGGTTCCCGCACAAGTTGCGTCAGTAAATGCATGGAATGGACAAAGAACGGCCGAATCTCGTTGATTTCCATGGAACACAGATTTGGGAGCTGTAAAGCAGAAGTTGAAGACCGTATTGTTGTGGAGTGGAGGGATGCGTACACTAAGCTCACTGTGATCCAGCGTCTTGAGACCGTCTCGACTCTTCGCTTGTCTGGCTTCGCGGAGGTCCTTGAGGAGTGACCGTAGCTTGTCTGGATTTTCGAGATCGTCCGACGCGCTTTTAGAAATGTCGTTGGCAGGATTAACGAGAAAGGGGGAATGATGTTACGCACACATCAAGCAAGACTTTCGAAATTTCCGCGAAACGAAAGGGAAGGTCACTAAAACCGGCTTCGGAAGTCTCTTTATTTAACCGGTCCTGAAGGAAATCTTGATTGAGACGCGTCGATGTCAAGTGCGATCCTGAGAAAGGCTGTGGTCGCATACCAATATTCAACCATGCCGGCGCGACTATGTGACACTTCTTCTTCGATTTGAGGTTTACAGCCATCCAAATTGGAACAACAGCCTTGTTAGGAGGCTTTAGGGGCCCGTATGCGCCCTGAGGGTCTTGAGCTTGAGCATCCATGGGCAGGGAATAGATGTACCGAGATGAACGCGGTTCTTTCCATTGAGATTAGCGGTACGATTTCAACCAGTTGCTGCGAAGATATAAGCTCGAGTTCCGGGGGCGTGATGGATACGCGGAGGACTTCAGGGAGGGCCATGGCATGGAGGAGACGCGTTAACGTTTAATGAGAAGTTTGCTTTGTAGTAACGGACCACGTGACCTGTCGCGTTTTGGTTCATGCCCAAAAATAGAACTGCCATTCTCCGTTCCTTCATCAGATTTATCTGGCTCTCTCTCTATTCCCACCATCTCTAGGACGCTCTTTCGTTCTTTTTAGACGCTCTAGCATTGGCAGCGCGCTGCTCTGTGCACTGGCACTCGTATCATGCTCGGATCCAGGACGAAGCAGATCAACTCCTATGGGAAGCGTAATCAACGCATCGTGAACGTCTCCGAAGACAGGGAGAGGAAGCCTAAGCCCAGCATCTTTGACGACATGGAGGCAGTCCCTCTGGTCCCCATTGCGTCCAAGATGAAAAAACGCGAGCACACAGTTGCCTCGAAGTCGAAGAGTTCCTCACCAGTGCACATGCACAGGAAGCAACGCCTTTCTGCAGCGATTTCCCCAGCAAGGAAAGGAACCAGAATCGCTCAGATAATTGAGGCTGAGGTTCAACGAAGAGAGCTGTCTAGTCCCAAAACGAAGGCTCTGCCAGGCAAAAAGCTCGAGATTTGCGCCACTTCACGCGCTCCTTTGGCTAGCTACATCAGGAACATCCCTGGATCTCCTGCGGTCTCTACAACTGGCGCATCGAAGGCCCCAGCCGCGAATGGAATCCCCCTCAAGCCGAACAGACTGTTCTCTCCTTTCGTCGATGTGGATATAATTGTTTTGGACGACGAAGGGAAGGTTGTGAGGAAAGACAGGAGGGTATCGCGGAAAGGCGTGGACGTTAACCCTGTGCAACAAGATACGGAGAAATCGTCAAAACCAGCGCTCTTTCGGGGGCAGCATACAGTGAACGAATCCGAAACGGAGGACTCGGGATTCGTGGAGCTACAGAAGCGGCCGAAGCGATCTATCAAGCGCGCAGCCGTCACAGTGTACTCAGATGAATCTGCATCAGAGGACGACATTTACTTGCCTTCTCCCAGACGTAGCGTCAATGCACCGACAACCTCACGACCAGCAGCGTCGTCTTCAAAGTCGCGCGCCATTGTTGAGGTTGTCATTCCTCCCGCCCCATATGCCACCAAGACGAAACAACATCTACCACCAAAGGATCCCTCACCTCTTCCCGGCCTCAGGCGCGCGCTTCCGACAGGGTATTCATCAGCGAAGGACGATACCCTCCTACCGTCTGCCAAACGTAGCTTGAATGGTCCGACACCTTCACGATCAAGCACTTCGTCATCGAAGGCGAGCCCCTCACGTACCAGGGTCAATGTTCTCGTTCCACCAGCTCCATATGCTATCAAGAAGCAATCATTACCACCAAAAGGCTCTTCTCCGGTATTCGAACCACCTCCACCTCAACGTCGTCCACATATTCCGTCCTCGGTAGCGCGACCGCGTCAACTCACGCCAATCCGGCGCCGTGGCATTAGAAATCTTTTCGAACCTCCCTTGCCGCCCTCCCCATTATCATCCACAGACGACCTCGATTTATCCCTCGATTTCGATGAACTAAATATCGGTTCTCATATAGGCGCATCGTATGTTCCGGACCCGGAGGTTCCAGAATATCTCAGGCCTTTGCTGGAAGAATGCGGCCAGGCAGACTGTGGAGCAATCGAGTTTTCGTGGTTCATTGAAACTTTCCCTTACGATCCCGTCGTCCAACTAGATGACACTCAGCCAGCGGATCTCCGATTCAGAAAGATTGGCGAGGCGAGCTATTCTGAGGTGTTTGGGATTGGAGACGTGGTGCTCAAGGTTATCCCTCTGCGGGACGAGTGTGGGACAGACGTGTCAGCTGACCATATCAAGGCCAATATGCGCTACAACGAGGATGGTGAAGAAGAAGAAGGGCCTGCGCCAAGCGATGCTAAGGACGTATTGAAGGAAGTGGTTGTGACGCATACGATGGGGGAGATGTGTGAAGGGTTTGTGAAACTTCTGAAGGCCTACGTCGTTCGAGGCAAATACCCTGAAGTTCTATTACGCCTATGGGATGAATATCTCTCAACCAAAGGCTCCGAAAGTGTGCGACCTGGTACGTCAATCCTCCATCCGATTACTGCAGGCCGAACTAATTCAAAGCGTGCTGTCAGACAACTTCCTTGTGTCACAGGTGTACGCGATCATTGTTCTGCCTAATGGCGGTCCTGACCTTGAGGCGTATAAATTTGCTAACGCCAGCAAGATGGGCTGGAGGCAGGCGAGCAGCCTCTTCTGGCAAGTTGCGAAGACCCTCGCACGTGCGGAACACCTGGTGTCTTTCGAGGTATGTGCTTTCCCAGCGTCGTGGGGACTTCGTCTGATCGTGATTATGGAATGGCTAGCATCGTGATCTCCATCTCGGCCAGATACTAGTCAAGAACCTGCCCATGCCCGGCGTGCTTCCGCTCCGTGCGCGGGATCAGAACGAGAAATCTAGTGCACGTTCCAACCGAGTCTATATGGACGATCCGATCCATGGTGTGCGTGCAACTCTGATTGACTTAGGGCTCTCCCGGATGGACGCCGGAGATGGCCATGACGGGGAAATGGTGCACTGGACACCATTCGAAGAAGAGGTCTTTATGGGCGAAGGTAGCACACTATTTTTTGCTTCATGTGATTCTTGTGAAGGACTGATTTGCTTGCCATCCGCGTAGGTGACTACCAGTTTGACGTGTATCGCATGATGAAGGAGCACAACCATGGTGCATGGGAAGAGTTTAAGCCTCTCACAAACGTTATGGTGCGTTTCCACCTTTGAGCCTGCAAAGCCCTTGCTAAAACACACCAGTGGCTCCACTACTTGCTCGTAAAATTGCTCCAATCGAAACGCCTCAAGGCCCCGGCTGCCCCGCGATCTTCGCCAACGGCACCCGCGGCAGCCTACAGTGAGAAGGACTGTTATGATTCTCTCGTTGATATCGAGAGCTGGGTCGGCACCTGTGTTTCGGCCTTTGCACCCCCACCAAAGCCAACGAAAGGCAGAGGGAGAAGGAAAGCGCTGGCGCCTGTACATCCCAAGCCAACATCGAACCCGGCATGCGCAGGGGAGATCGTTGAGTACGGTGTAAAGAGAGGGTGGATCCAAGTTCAGCATTAATACTCTAGTGTTGTATTCCCATTGTCTATTTTATATCCCCTGGAGGGATCTTGCGGAACATTGTAGTTTTCATCCACTAGACAGAAGCACAGAAGCATGCATGTGTCCAGGATATGCTGTCCTTTATCTGCTAGGGTATTGCATCGTCTATATCACTTCTACATGTCAGCGACTTGAAAGTCAAAAGCAGCCAAGTTCAAGGGTTATATGGTACCGGTGTAGGTGTGGTATAGGTTCTGGACCTCCAGATGGGAGTGAAATATAAAAAGAAATGTCCGTCGATGCGCCGGCGAACTATATGTCAGTGTGAGACATTGAACTCCTAGAGAGGACCCGTAGCAAGCGACAACAAGAAGATCGAGATGGAGGTAGAGGTACTTGGGCCAAGGGCAGTCAACAAGACTCAACGAAGGAGTTCCTAGGGAACGGCTGGCCATAATCTTCCCTCCAAGTGGTGAGATTGGAGTTTGTGTAAGCGTCCATATACCTGCAAGACCCATCAGATAGTGCAGGCCAGTCGAGGGCGATAGTACACACTTGTTGATATAGTCCCTCGTTGGGAAGTCGGGTGGATCGCATCCGATGTTGATGGCGTTTGGGGGTTGGTATACACGGATGTAGTCCACGCGAAGGTGATTTGGGAAGGTCAGGTGCTCAAAGTCGATATATCCGAAATTTCTGGACATGCCGAGGTTGATGATTAAGTACTGTGAGTATTCAGGTCAGGACGAAGACAATGAAGAACCAAAGGGCGGCAAACCATTGGCTCCTGTGGTATTGATCGCGACGAGATCGCTACAGAGGGATCCGGCCCTATGCCAGGAGCGTTCAAGGTCCATGAGGTTACGTTGTCAGATACCCAAGAGATATACTGCAATGACATCAAAAAGTCGAGGCGAAACAGCAAGGCTGACGACTTACCGCGTCGTCGTATCCTGGCTTATACTGAACAGCGGCCAAATCAGTGATAATACCTTTTAAACAGGACCAGATGATTACCTCAAATCCATAAATGGAATAACAGGCCCCGCTCAATTCGTAGCATCTTTGATCGGTGTCGGTAACAACAGAGGTGGCCTGTTGTGTGGCGCTTCCTCTGAAGTTGTTTTGGATGGAAATCTTGGGGTTGGGAATTATTTCGTTATCAGAAGTGTTGAGCCAGATCCACGCGCGGTTGAAGGGCTGTATAAAACGCGCGCATGAGAAGGCAGATTGTGATTTGAGGGGTAGAGATAGCATTATACCGCAAATTGCGCTGATTGAGAGACCTGCCCCCTGAGAGGCTTCCCAGTGACCTTGCAGTCAATTAAAATAAGATAAGCCCTTGATGGCGCAATAGATATAGTATGTCTTTCACACCTGAGCTTCGAAGACATCGATTTCGGGCGCAGCACGCCCGACAAATGTACCATCTGCATGCTTCGGACCTGGATGGCTAGGGTCATCGGGACAGGTACACCTGGACAACCGTTGGCCCGGTAAATAGGACAGCGCGTAGCCGTAGCTTGGATCTCCATCGATCGTGGCAGCGAATGGCTCGCCATTCAACGTCTGATGCGGTGCAGTTCCGACATCGCACGCGTCATAGGTGTATGGCCACTATTAATAGATAGCTCGTGAGTTTATACCAAGGAAGCTAAAAGAGTGGATCGCGGGAGCGGTAAGGCTCACCATTCCTTCGAGGCTAGCTCCGTAACCAGCGCGGCCGAGGTTTCCCAGTGTCCACACTGCTGGCCACATGCCCACGACGTTATTGGCTCCAGGAAGCTGGACAGACGTTTCGATCATTCCGCCTGTGAAGCAAAATTTGTTCCTGTATAGAGAAAGGTTCAAGACCAAAGATATATGAGCTGCGTTATAGATATTACCATGTGGAAATGAGACCTTTTGTGCAATTCATGAGTTCAAATTGTCGTGGAACTAGGATGTAGCCCTCACCGCCTTGGTAATGCAGTCCATGGGTTTCCACCTCACGAAATGTGATGACAAGGGATCCGTCTTCGGTCGTAACAGCTTCGGGATCGTACCATTCAAGGTTGTTCGTGGCCTGCGGTGATTATGATTAGGACATGGTCAAAGTGACGATTTAAAATAGAGACCGACCCAATAATGGAGGTCGGCTGCTTCCCAGTAGGGGTCATCCCCCGGATAGAACGACCGACCATCTACGTTGAACTCATCCGAGAATACAAGCTGCCATCTGCTACCATCTACACGCGAATTCCTGAAAAAGGCCTCTTCTGGTGTGTCAAGATCAATGGGTCCAAAGTTACCCATCGACGGTACCTTGTAAATAGAAAGATACATAGTGTCAGAATATTTGCCACGGGCAGATGTGGCTGCTGATTCCCACCTGACCAGTCGAATTAATACCGCCCGAATTCAGTCCATTTGACGGGTGTTTCAGCCTGTGGATATATGAGATTACTGGGTACCCAATGCTATTCAAGAGTTATGGGTTTAGAAATGTCCAAAAAAACACATCGAAAGGAACTTGCAATAGTAATAGAAATCCCATGATAAGAAGCATCAGACACCCGAGATTGGCTACTCCTCTTCGAGAAAATGAGATGTCGTGGCCATCCGTCAGAGCCCCTAGGTGAGCATCGGGGTTGTGTATCTCGTCGTCTGTCTCCACAAGGTCAGTCGACAAATCAGAACCCCATAGTCGAGGGTCGGGGGATAGCGAATACTGGACGAAAGGAACGAGGCATTAGTAGCGGAGGAATTTATATGCATTGAAACCAAAATGAAGCTTGCTTTTTCGTTCAGCGTGCTTATTCTGGAGCCATCGAAAGAGTATGGTGTTTCCGAGCCAGTCTAATGGAATTTCAGCCGTCAGGTAGAAATGCAACCTGGGAGTACTGACCCAGCTTTCCCGGTATATCTTTCCAAAAGAAGATGAAGTCGAGAGGCCTAAGAAGGGAGAACTATTGGAAAGCTGGAGGCTGCGACTTGGGGTTGAAGGAGGGCTTTTTGGCGAGCCTGGTGTATGGGGGGAATCCATAAGGAGGGAGAGATAAAAGAGAAGATAGTGGCCGACAGCAAGTATGTAAAAACGCGGTGGAGACCAAGAGACCAGACGCGAAGTCGAAGGCATCGAAGGCAAAATCCAAAAATGGAAGTCCAAGTGCGGATTCCTGCCGTCGAGAGACGCCACAGGCGGGTGCAGCACCGCATTTCCGTGGCCACAGCAGGTGTCAAGCAGGTGTATTGTATTTTGTTGAGTAAATGCAACAGAACTTTGTCGCCGCGGAGATGAACAGGCAGCCTTGTGGTTTCCAGTGACCGAGGGAATCGAACGTAGATAGACGTATAGGTGCTAGTTACACAGTCACTGCCACCCGAGCTGCTTCTGTCATGAAAGTTTACGTATACGTGGCTATCGGAGTCGCCAGCGAGTACATATATGCGCGAAGGTTGGCGATGCCAAATGTTTTCAGATAGTTTGGATTGAGGAGATCATGATTCGCGAATCCGTGTTGCCTGAGACTTGTCCGCCGGCAGTGGATGGTGAGTGGGTGAGTGGATGATGGGCACCGGTCATCGATCATTCAATCATCATTGGTCACCGGTCACCGGTCACCGGTCACCTCTGGTCGGACCGCCGGCCTTGGCGCCTCGTGGCCCCGTCTCATCTGCTCATCTGAGTCACCGCCACAAGCTTTAATTTCCTTTCTGACTCTCGGCCATGCCTGGTCTCATCTCTTCAAGGAACACGTTTGAATCGCTCCCTGTTGAGCTCATTGCTGAAATCCTGGGCGAACTCGACATCCAGTCCCTGATCAGTGCCTCTTACCTCTCCAAACGGTTGCACAACATCGTCTCGGACGTTTCGTTGAATCCCTGGCGCCGACCTATCCTCCGAGCCCTGCATGCGGAGAGCTACGAAGGTGCTATAAGGAATCTGAGCGTCCGCTTCACAGTGCCACGACAGAACTGGATCGAAATCCTGAGTCTCGCGTCGCCGTCCTTCATCCTATATGAAGCGACTCTACCAAACCTCACGTCTGAAGAATGGGAGGAGTGTTTCAGTCGGCGTTTTATTCCGGGATGGCGCAGATGGAAGAAGGATGGGTCATGGAAGAAGGCTTTCCTCAAGTCCGTCCTGCTTCGTGAGTCTGTGCATGTGTCAGTACCCACTTTCCATGTTCCTATTAGGATGCTGCACCGTGTCGCGCATCGCAGAGAAACATGCTGCACGGCCGACGAATCATGGACCAAGTTGGTCTCCATCCTCTAACCATGGGCTGGCCACAGTCTTACTGTTGCAGATATATCGTGTTGAATCGCAATGGCTCCGCAAATGAGCTTGAGATTACGTCACGTAATTTCAATCCCCTCGTCCTGTTCAATGAAATGAAGTAGGTTCCTCACTCGAACACAGGGCCATGCCCTCATCTCACGGCAGACTTCAGAGCAACATGTCCCACCTTGAGACTCGCGTTAGGGTCTGTCGTCCACCCAATGCAGACAAACATACCATCGCTAATTATCTGCAGCTGGTGGTCGAGCTAGCTGACGTCCGCATACTTGCGTTTGGCACCCTCAACCGGCTTCGGAGTACTTTGACCTTCAACCCGAATGCCCACATATTCTTGCACCCTCCCGGCATCGGCCCTGGCTGCTTGGACGATCAATCTCAGCGGTACTCGGTCTCTAGCACTAGCACTCTCGTGGAAGATCACGGTGTTTACCCCGCGCATGATTTCAGCATGCCAGCTTATAGTTCGATTTTATACCATTTTACGCCTAATTATCTCTGACGAGGCGCGATTTTCCAGCTTATGTTCCCCCACCCGAGGCATATCATTGTTTGACCCACCCTCTACCTGCGCGATCGCACGCCGAATACCCTTATTATACCTCAGGTGGTGGCGACAAACGATGGTTAGGCACAGGCGAAGTCGAGGAGGAAGGCCTTCGTTGGGTCGGTGGTCTCATGTGAGTGTTCCACAAGAGGCGAGGCTCCTTCGCGTATTTGAAATTGAGATACCTCCAGGCTCATTGCACAAATCGTGGGTCCACACACCCACGAATTATCTGGCGATTGGCTACCGCTCCAAGACTTGGATCTTGTAGTTGGCCCGGGACGGAATCAATATGCATCATTTACATGGGTGGATCTGTGGGCAATCGCGCCCTGGATGGAAGATAGGATTACGAAGAAGATTCAAGGACAAGGGTTAGGTATCTGAACAGTTACCTTTTCCCTTGAGCCCTCTATGACTACTTACACCGTTATACACGAGTTGATACATCTCCTCCCCTCTTGCATCCTGCACAGCCGGACAATGTTGAAGAGACTTAATTGTTTTCCGACACTCCTGTTGTTGGCACGTGACTGCAAACAAGATCGGCATGTCTTTCTTTCAATTTGTGACTGTCCAAGTCCTTTTTATGCATGATAATGCTAATCGCGATTCCCTTTTACTTTTGGACAACTTTGTACGGTATAACAATGGGTGGGTGATCGCTTTCTGATATTGCGGGAGCTCACCTTTCTTGCGGAGCGGACAATTGCCTTTTCCGGCTTTTCAAGGTCTTTGCTGCATCTGCTGGGTCCGAGACAATAGGCTGCCTTCGCTCTACGATCTCATCTTTGCCGGCTTTGTATGTGATGTCGTGGGTGGCGACCTTATGATATGTTAAAAGAGGCGCTATGCGTCTTGGGGGTTTCAGTTTGGTCCGGTCGCCTTCTTCCTCTCACCTCCACCTTCCTCCCACCCACACTCCCTTCAAATCTATCAGCGTTGCAGGACAGCAGCTGGCTTATTTTATACCATAATTTTCACTCTCAAGACACCTGATACGACAATGACGGCGACTACTGTTGACAACGATAAGATAGTGAGTTTTCCCTCATGGCTTTCCCTCATGGCTTTCGTGTTAGCGTTGATGGCTAATCGCTCTATAGTTTGCCTGCGAGGAATGTGATAGTTCCTTCAAGCGCAAAGGAGACCTGACCCGCCATGCCCACATCCACACTGGCTATAAGTACGCTTTGTTTATGCCGTCACTCTTCGTGAACCTAACACATTTTCCCCACAGGCCGCATATCTGTGGTGATTGTGGGAAAGGGTTTGCACAATTCTCTGGTTTGAAGACGCACCGGAACAGCCAGTAAGTTGATCTACATTTCAAAGTTGATTTGCATCCATCGTTATACTTGATCGCTAAAAATCACTCTCTAGCACCAAAATTAAACCACACGCATGCACAATAGATGGATGTGGTGCCGCTTTTGGTGACCCGTCTTCTTGCACACGGCACGTCAAGGAGACGCATCGAGTACTTGGGCATTACATCTGCCCCGTTGCCCGCTGCCCCTCAAAGTGAGCTTTTCTTTCAACTTGTCGCTCATCCGTTGACACTTGCTTATGCTATCTGTTCCAGGATTAAGCGCCGTTCGGCATTCACAAAGCATCTCAGGAAGCACAATATCCATCCTGAGTCTGTGGACATTGAATCGCTTGCACCCCCTATTCTGCCTAAGCCGGAACCTTACGCAAAACGGCTCCAAGTTGCTGTTCATCGAAAGAAGTCCGACGAACGGCCATCGACACCAGTCAAGAAGCCAGCTACCAACGGACACGCTATTGGTATCGAATACACGTACCCAAACGGCATAAGCTGCCCTGCTTGTACGTTGCTTCTCGCTCATTACACAGTATAAAAGAGCAACCTAACATTAATGTTGTACAGATGGTCGAAAGGGCGCTGGACTCACTGACTGGCCGTTAATACATCAGCTAGAGGCGGAGCTGCCGACATATGGCCTCGGTGGCTCTCCGGCCAACGAGTGGAGTGACCTGCCACCGTATCCCGGCCTTTACACTTTCGACACACCGTCCTCGCTGGAGAACCCAGGCCTCAGCCACTCCGCTTCTCCCTCACCCCCGCCTCACCGCAGCTATCTGCAAACGCCCACCACCTCGACGTCCTCTCCTTCCACCCCTGCTCACTCATTCTCACCGTCACCCCCTCTGTACTCACACACTCCGTCAAACCATGCTGTGCAGGCACTGCCTCTGCAGAAGTTTATGCGAGATTGGGAGATCGTCAATGCGGAGGCCAACATGTTCCGCGAGCTCGGAGGCCTTCACTTCTGAATGATTCATTGTAGTGTCCCACTTTTACGTATATCATGACCCCGCTTTTGCGATGTTTTTTTTTGTTTCGGCTCTCGACTCACGTACTGTATCGATATCACGCACTCTTTTTCTGTACACTTTTGGACAATGGTATACCCCGTGGCTTTAATGTCATACATACCTCACGTTCTTTACGACTCTACATAATAAACCACCACCATTGTCTCGATCAACAACATATGTGTGTATCTGCCATCAGGAACAAACACGAATTGGAAATTCGGCGATAAAATAGTTGCTCGTCGTCGCTGTGCTCGTCGCGCACAGCGCTGGTCCCGCCCATTCTTCCCTGCCAATCTGACGCGTGTCCTGCGCCAGATCTCTCTCAGAATCTCGTCGCGCCCGTCGAGAATGATGCTTGCTTCACCGCTCCTCCCCACTGTCCAACCCGTTTTCAGCGCCGCCCATTCCGACGACTCGCCCCTAGTACAATACCGCCCAGCGCGAGATAGAGAGGCCTTCAACAGCCTGCTTCCACCGCCTATCGAATTCGTAGAAGGGTCTTCCTCCGGCACGTTGGCTGTGTCCACGGACAAATATGAGCCTATAAACGCCTCCCCCAAGACATCCAAGCCCGACGTATGTGTCCCTTCTCGCGTTTCCTCCTTTCCCTAAACCCACTGTCATTGAAGCGTCCAGAAACACCCAAACAACCAGTCTCAACGCCTGTGAAGCCCAACGGCGTCTCCACAACCACTTCAAACCCCAAAAGCACCCAGTCTCTGCACCCCGGCGGCATCGACGCTACATGGCCGGAGTCCTGCAACATCGCCGCTGGCTTGTACAACAGTGGCAATACATGTTTCCTCAACAGCGCGCTGCAGTGCTTGCTGCATACGCCACCCTTGCTCCGAATGCTGATCGCTCACAAGAAAGATGCCTGTGCGTACACTGTCTTCTCAGTAACACTATACCTGTGCTGATCTGTTATTGGATAGGCCGTTTGGATAAGGGATTTTGCATGTCATGTAGTCTGAAGTTGGTGGCGGCAGCGGCTCATAGCAGGAAGACTGCCTTCTCCCCAACTCCAATCACAAGCAAGCTACAAGGCAAGCTATCCATCGGCCACCCTACGCAAACAAAAACTGACCCTGTGTCGCAGTCATCGCCAAACACCTGAGGAAAGGCAGGCAAGAGGACTCGCATGAATTTCTGCGATATGCGATAGACGCCTTGCAAAAGGCTTGCCTGGCGGGATACCCACCGTGTGTCCTCATGCGCCTCTCACCTTTTTAAAAGTCACCGATTATATTTCTTCGTCAGAAAACTCGACCCCAAGGTCGCAGAAACTACTTGGGTGCACAAAATCTTTGGTGGCCAACTACGTTCACGCGTAACGTGCAAGGACTGTGGGCACAACAGTGACACATTTGATCGAATACTGGACCTCAGCGTCGATATACACCGCGCCGATGCATTGAAGGAGGCGTTGAAGAAGTTTGTGGCGGTGGACTTTCTCAAGGGTGCTGACAAGTACAAATGCGAAAAGTACGTGCCCCCATGCCCAAAGGAGCGAAAATTTACTAAGGGATCTGATCAGGTGCAAAAAGCATGTAAATGCGGAGAAACGGTTTACCGTGAACGAGGCGCCGCTCATCCTCACAGTGCACCTGAAGCGATTCTCGCCTTTGGGCCGGAAGATTGGACACTTCGTGCAGTACGAAGAAGAGCTCTCTCTTCAGCCGTTTATGAGCGAGGGCCACTACGGACCGACATACACACTTTACGGCGTCATCTGCCATGCTGGTGGGGGACCCAACTCAGGGCACTACTACGCCTTCGTAAAGAGTCGCGACAACCGCTGGTGGGAGATGAACGACGAGTCCGTCTCAGCCATCTCCAGTCCGCCACAGAAGAAAAACGCCTACATGCTGTTTTACCAGCGGAAGAAGGGGCAAGGGCTCGAGGCTGCGATGAACCCCGGCATACCGCAACCGACAGCACCACGCTCGAGTCTTGTTGGGTCGATGAAGAAGCGGAAAGAGAGGGAGGTAGGGGACGAGGACACTGGTACAAAGGTATCGGGGCCCTTCATCGGGCCGTTACCCCTGTCACCAGCGCCGGGCTCTGAGTCGAAGCGTCAAAAGGTGAATGGGGTAGACCCACAGGCGGTAGCGGTGAAGAAGAAGATCCAAGCTGCTGCTGCTGTTGAGTCCGCCAAGAGCACACTGCAGAGCTTGTTACCCTACGCGAGTGAGGGTGAGGATACGGATGATGATGAAAAGCCTGAAGTGCAGAGGAGCAACGGTATAGCCTCGTCGCCACCTGTGGCGCAGCCTCCGTCATCGCAGCCGCCTTCATCTCCAGCTATACCCGCGGCCACTTTTTACTTCTCTAGTAATTCAAAAAAGCGAAAAGCACACGACGAAAGCCCTAATCAACACAAAAGAAAGCAATTGGGCATACGGCCGCGCTCGAGTGGATATCGTGGGTCAAACTTGAACCCATACGATAGCTTGGGCAGTGGGAGGGGCGGGAAGCGCTTCAACCGGCCACGGGGAATCTGAAGTCTGGACCTGGGAACAGACGGCGAGTGCCGGGGGGGGGGGGGGACGGACGGGAGGGGGTTGATGTAATAAATTTGTTTTAATGAAAATAAATCTGGGGTTAAACAGAAACCACTCAAAAGGCGCTAGCACCATTTCATCAAGTTTTTA
>JABCKJ010000480.1:0-14984 GCA_018850815.1 Asterophora lycoperdoides
TGGCACAATTGTTAGCACCATCTGTGAGGTAAATAAAAGCACACAGTGAATGAAAGGTGCAAAAACGCACAAGACGCCGCAAGAGGGTTGCCCGAAGGCTGCAGCAGAGACTCACACAGAAGAAATCACTCAGCGGCGGCATCGTGTTTCTAAATGAATGCATTAAGACTAGATCTTGGTCGCGGCATCAACAACAAGAAAACTCACGGGGTCGCGCAGTCAGCAGAAGCTTAAATAAGTTGATAGCATGAAGTCAGCGTCGTAGAATGAACACAGGAGGAGTTAGTCACCCACTTATCATATGTAGCCCAGATCTAGCATGTAAGTAGAGGACACGAGGAAAGTTAGAGGCGGCATACAGTAATAAGTGCAGTGGAGGCAGAGAGCTGCAGAGAGGTTGGGTCAAAGTTTGTTGAGTGAAATTTTCAAAGTTGCGCCAATGACAAAGCTTGACCAAACTTTAACCAAGCGTTGCCGTCGATGCGATGAATGCGAGCAGATTCTGAGAGATTTACAATGTTCACAGCTTTCCCGCGCCCGACGAGAACATTTTGATAACGGTGTGGAACAGTTCAATCCGATTTCAATCCGACCCTTGCAGCTACAAACAGATGGAAACTCTTGGAACCGATCTCATCAGATGTAAGCAGCTCTCAGCATGTCTTATTTTGACTGGGCTTGACGCTTTAAGTTGGGCACGCCTGAACCACACTTCAGTTCCACCAACGAGTTCAGGAAACCTCGAGGCCGTAATTCACACCCAAACGACTATTACCTCCACTTGCTCGACATAAATCTCTTATAAATGGCGGAAAGGCCTCATAGGCCTTCCACTGACCAAGGTAGTCATTTTAGTTCACTGGAGACTTGCCATTCATGCCTATGTTTTTAGAATCGGCATCTTTGCTGCAGGATTCAGAGACCCGGGACAGAAATGAGGGAGCCAACCCAAACCTGAACCACATTGCAAGCATCGCTGAAGAACCGCTTACACCCCTCACGAAGATACTCCTGATCCTCTGCCTGGTCCTACTTCTTCTGACATCAGTCGGTCGTCAGCCCATGCGTGTTGATAATTGTACTAACACTGCTCATCAAGGTCTTCATCGGTCTGTTTGCCGGAGTGCAGCACAAGCTTAAGCTAGAAAGAGGGCGACATGGAAGAGGGGATGATGGGACACCAAGACCGCCTGGAACTGTTACCGCAACTTTGACTACGACTTCAATCGGCACAATCTCAACCTCCACTTCGACTAAAACTACCATCTCCACGGCCACCACCACGCGTACAACGACTCTTGCCCCACCGCCAGGTCCCACAAGCCCGCCGACGGAGGTCAGTGAATCACGTCAATCACACACGCACAAACTTGACGTCATCTCTAGGAGACCTGTCTCTCACCCCAATGTATCCTCCTCTCTGGCGCCATTCTTTCGTCTCTGGATACATCCCAGGACCCTTGCGAGAACTTCTATGATTTTGCGAGTGCGTTTTAAACTCTGTTTCCCCACATGCTATAGTACTCAGTCTAGAAAAACAGCTGGTGGATGGCTCCGAGCTCACCCACTTCCCGCTGACAAGGGTAGCTTTGGAAATTTCGAAGCCTTATCGCAGCAGAACAAACACGTCGTCCAGAGAATTTTAGAATCCAAGTCAACCCCAGCCACCCCTGAATCAGCCCATGACGCTGCTATACTCCGCAAGCTACGTGACTTTTATACTTCTTGTGTGAACGAAAATACTTTAGACGATATCGGAATGACGCCTTTGTTGGAAGTTGTTCGAAAACTTCGGGGTATATATCGGGGCGACACGTTGGACGAAGACTTGGATGGGGATGTCAAAGCGAAGACGGATTTGACAGGCGCTCTTGCCTACCTGCATTCGCAAGGTTTGTGTTTCTTTGTGTCTCATGATGACGTAATTATTTCGCTGACCCTTTTAGGCGTCGACGCGTTGTTCTCATTCGACGTCGAAGGCGATGCAGGGAAAGATCCGAACCACATGGTCCTGTGGTTCAGCCAACCCAGCCTTGGCCTTCCATCAAAGGTTCGCTACATACGCTTGGTCCGAATTCGCCTCTGACGTGTTGCGGCCGCCTCCAGGAATACTACAACGAAAAGTCTGCGGTTAAAGTATATGAGGGTGTCGTTGAACGACTTCTTCTGACCCTCTCCGACGACGAGGATGTTCAGAAGACGGACGTTCCTGTTTTGGCTACCAATGACGAATCACATGTATGGCCCCCTTGGCCCTGGCCACCGTGGGGTGAGGATGGTGACGACACGGACGGCGGGGACGGCGGGGGCAAGAAGCCTGTGAACCATACACTTCGGGCGCACAAACTTGCCAGGAACGTCGTCAAACTTGAGAAGAAATTGGCTAAAGCCGGCCTTGACCTGTGGGTTGACGAGAAAATCGAACTGTGCACACTAACACACGCACTGCAGTGACATCTTGTACCAAGATCCCATCGCCACGTACAATCCTCTTCCCTTGCGCGACCTTACCGATGCGCTCCCCCAGATCGACTTCCCGGCGTACTTATCATCCTTTACACCTCGTACCTTCCCTGGGATGGTAATCATGACGTACCCTACGTATGCATCCTCGCTTCACGAAATCCTTGACGACACTTCCCCCAGTGTGTTGGAGGCATATCTGGTTGTCCGTGCCGCTCTCAGTCTTGCGCCCCTCCTAGGCATGGGCACCGAGGCGTGGCAAGCCCAAAGGACTCTCCACGAGTTGTTAAACGGTATCAAGAAGGGCGCAGTCGGCGATCGTTCGGAGTATTGTATTGGCAAAGTTGAGGAATCTCTTGGCTTCGCAGTTGGGCGGTTCTTCGTCAACGAGACGTTCGGCGGAGACTCCAGAGCTCAGGGAACCAAGGTCATCACAGGTACGCACAAACGGCCTTTTTCAATTCACTTCTGCTCAACCTTCACAAGACATTGTCAACTCCTTCAAAGCCTCGCTCCCTCATGTCCAGTGGATGGACAAGAAGTCCGCCAACGCTGCAGCTGAGAAGGTTGTCCCCGTGGTTCATAAACTCCTATTTTTAAGCTGCTCATCGTTCTTCCTCCCCCTAGGCTGATGCAATTCGCGTCAAGGTGGGATATCCGACCTCGCCCGATACTGAGAACTCCCGATCCATCGCGCAATACTACGCAGGGGTCAGAGTCGATAGCGTCAACTTCTTTGAAAACGTTATCAGCGCTGCGTGCGTCAATGTTGCCGCTTCGACAATTTCCATGCTCATTCTTTGTTCAGGAAGAGCGATATTTTCAAGAAATGGCTTCAATTGGGTCGGCGAAGAGATCCGAATACTTGGGAAATGTATCCATCTATGGTCAATGCGTACTTCAACCCCCCTGCCAACGAGGTACGTCTGCCATTCGTTTTCGACTTTTGCGCATTCTAATATTCTCATAGATTGTGTTCCCTGCGGGCATCTTACAACCACCTTTCTTCGAAGCTGGCTGGTATGCGTCCCTTTTTGACCTCCTTCCCCACAGTCCCTCGCTCTAACAACCGATCAGGCCGTCCTACATTTCTTATGGTGCCTTTGGCCATGTTGCGGCTCACGAGCTGACTGTGAGTCTCCCTTTAAGGCCGCAGTTCACATCCAAATAATGTTGCTCCACCAGCACGCATTTGATTCGGCTGGTAGACTGTATAATCAGGAAGGGCAACTCGAAGAATGGTGGACGAACTCTACCAGCGAAGGATTCCAGATCAAACAGGATTGTATTGTCAAGCAATATTCTGGTGCGTGTTTCGTTTGACTGCAATGTGCTTCAAGGTCCTGACTTTCGTATCTGCAGAGTACACCATTGACGATGGGAAGGGCGGAAAGATCCATGTCAGTGGTAATTTGTGAGTGACCTTCGCAGTTGAAGATTCCTTTGAACCCATAGGTTGTCAGGACATCCGGAGAGAATATCGGAGACACGGGCTTAATCCAAGCATACAGAGCGTGGAAAGATCAGTATGACGCGTCATATAAGGCTGGCAAGGAATTTGTACTTCCTGGCTTGTCATTCACTAGGTTTGGCCTTTCCTCCGATGACTCAATTGAGTCCTTGTTAACGCGTGGATCTCAGAGAGCAATTGTTTTTCATGTCCTTTGCTCGCATCTGGGCAAGAGCAACTACACCAGCAGCAGCAGTGAGTTGTTTTTTGTATTCTACATGTGACATCCAGGACAAGATTGACCGAGACATGATATCGGCAGGTCCAGCGTATTCGTACAGATCCCCACTCTCCGTCTCGGTACAGGGTGGACGGCACTGTCTCCAATATCCCCGAGTTCGCGAAAGCGTTCAAGTGCTCAAAGGATGCTAAGGTTTGTAGTAGTTTAGTTCATTAACGATGCTTCCTATTGACTCTATGTAGTTAAATCCTCCCGCGGAAGTTCAGTGTCGTTTCTGGTAGGGACGTGTGCGCCATCTACCTTTTGCTCCCATCATCGCACCAGCCCCATAGGCTGTATTTATCCGCATAAACACGAGATATTCTTTATTGCTTGATGAGATGGGCTCGTATTTAATATTTATGTCCTGAAATCTAAAGGACACCTTTGGTGCTGGGAACATCGTCACCCCCAGTGCGCTCAATCGCCTTTCTGATGGCAATGGCGGTAGCCTTGAAAGCAGATTCAGCACTAAGCTCGTACTCAGCAATGAACTGCTTGATACTGAATGAAGACACACCGGTGGTGGTCGTTATCTCCCCGCAAGACATCGACGTGCAGAGTGACACCTGAGGCGATCGCGAACGAGTTGAAAATGTGAGGGATCATTTCGGTAGACAATTCGCCGATCTTTTCTCTTTCCAAGCCGAGGTCTGTCACACAGTAAGGTCTTGAACATATATCGATCACCGCGCGTGAGAGCGCCTGTAGAGGTGGTCAGCTATGTATGTGTTCCACACTTAGATTTAACGAGGCATACCTCGTCCAGGGGAGCAAAGCCCGTACCATATCGGCGAATTCCACGCACTTCACCCAGTGCCTTTTTAAAGACGGTACCTAAAGCGATGGCGCTGTCCTGTGGACATCGTGGCGTAGTGAGCCTTTGTTTATTTATGAAGATCCGGATGTGGTCAATACTCATCTGCAGTGTGGTGATCATCAATCCAAAGATCCCCTTTGCATTTCATAGTCAAGGAGATTCCACCATGTTTCGCCAGAGCTGTGTACATCTTGCCTAGGAATGAGGAATGCGGATTGGTGCGTGATCTGGGCACATACATACATGATCTAGAAATCCAATGCCGGTGGACACATCGATAACTTGAGCATTTTGGGACCCCGGAGTACAGTCCAGGTTGATAGAGACCTCGATTTCTGTCTCGCTCGTCTTGCGAGATATCGACGCTTGCCTCGCCGCCATGGTACTTAGAGATAAGAGATAAATTCAATGACAACAGATATCAACAAGGGGTGTGAAGGCGCCAAGCAATAGTGGCAAGCAAAAATATGGCCTCTTCGCTGCGGGCCACGACGCGTTTCGTCGCTCGCGTTCGTCCCCGCCACTCCTTCTCTCCCGCGTCAACCAGACATATATTTGGTCTTTTCCGCAAGTCTAAACCTCGGGACAAGCAGGACCCATTTCCCGTTCTCTCCCAGGACGACCTATTTCACCCGTTCTCCAAGTCGCCGTTTCCGGCAATATGTGCGCGGGGCGAAGCAATCCAGCAGCTCGCTCCATGTCCTGTCTGTGCATCTACCCACGATCATAAACATGCCCACATTAAAGCGCAGCCTCGAGCGGTGAAATATGAGTGCCCCGATTGCGGATGGCCCACACATTGCACACAGGAGCATCATAACGAGGACACGGAACATCAGAAGTACTGTTCGCGTCTTCGCGAGACCAACGAGGACGAGCATGATTTGAGGAGTGGCCGCAGACTACGAGAGTTCGAGTTACCGGGTTCGTCTGACTTTGTTCACCACCAGACTACAATGTCTAATCGTGAGTTGGTGTCCTTCTCCGACAGGGCCCCAGGGATACGAAGAGGCTATTTCGTTCGCCAACTGGGATGTCTTTTGGTATACACGTGGGTTCCCGTCAATGGACACCGAACGTTCGAGGAGACATGCGAGTAAACTCCTCACCTACCCGATCACGATTGGTGGTGTTCTCCATCAACACAGCGGGCTGACGCTGAATAACCAACGTCTCACACCGGAGGGGAGCCGCTCTCTGGCAGGTACGTTACCCATGCTTCCGTTCTTGTTTTGCCACTGAATCCTGTTCCCAGCCTTAAGATCAACTTTGCATGTCGCACCTGGCGCGCCCGAAACTTCGGAGGCCGCTGTCGGAAAGCCTCAAGTGCGCATCTTCGTCCTCGGAGCCCGGGCCGAATCTTCTCTTCCACCGCATGTCTGGGAGCAACTGACCATGCTGTTCCCGTCAACTCATTTCCACTTGTTCTTCATTGGACCCCAAGTTTCATTACCCAAACCTCCAAATGCAAAAAACACTCCCAAACCAGCGGTATCTATCGATGTATCGGAGGTGGCATCCGAGTTCACGGCGAAAACGTCGGGCGCCACGGAGGTGGTCGAAGCGAAACAGGAGAAACCGGTCTATCTACCCAACGTCTACCAACCTCCCACTCCTGCACCCATCGTTCGTCTAAAACGCACCCGTTCTTCCATCGAGCGTTACGGCGTTCCATCCTACACCGTTCCTTACACACCCCAGCTCACTATCACCGGAATGCAAGCAAATTATGCCGACGTCCATGCTCAATTCCAACATACTCTGGATCCGTACAACGACCTATTCTTCTTCTTCTCTCCCGGATTTGGATTTCCATCGCCAGACTCGACCTCAGAGGAGACTGGGGAGCCCCTGTTACAAATCGCTTCTCCAACAGAATGGGGGCCCGTGTTGCCTATGCTATTAGCCAGCAAATGTCCGATTTTCGTGACAGGATTATCGCCAACGGACGTTGAGAGAGATGTGCGCTCCTTGTCAACTGCACCTGACGTCGCAGGGGAGTTTGAGTGGGTTATCACGCCAGGTCCTAACACCTTCGGTAGCGAAAAGTGGGAGATCGCTGACTTCGACCCACGGGTGATGGTCAAGACGAATTGGGGCATCTGGGGAATCAGAGGGAAGAGTAGAGATATACAACAAAAGTCCCAATTCAGCTTCTCTTTGTAGTCCGCTCATTCCCAATCTCATTCTTTTCGCATTTTTTGCGTTTTTACCGCCAAAATTGGGAAAATGACCCCCTGAAGGAAAGTCACGACAAGAATGAGCAAAGAATGGTCACTGTTTTCGTTTTCATTCTTTGGGTATTTGGCATGTCTTGCCACAGGCTCCTAAAACCACCACGCTCGTACCGCGAGAACTCGCAATCCGAGAGGCCACGCAATGTTTGATATGTTGAATCATCTAATCTCTTATCTAGGCAAATATATACAATTTTCATACAAACAAACAAAAGGAAGGGCTCGAACTCGCGGTAGAGCGGCTGGCACAAATGGGATTCGGGGATCCCGGGGATACCTTGCAAACCCTACCTTGGGTGCAAGAAAAGTCGTCGCTTAACAGGTCGGCTCCTGTGAATAAAACATGATGTAGCTCACCAAGCCCCGATAGACCACTTGGAGTGTAGAAAACTGCGCGAGCTGATGCGTAGATACGTGTAGTGCTGGAAATGTGTGGGAGGTGGGCAGTGGCAGCCTGAGCACCAGGGATGGGTGCGTCAGGGTTTGTGATGTCGTAGAGGTAACGGCGGCCCGACGCGCTTTTCCGGAGACCCGATCACGGTGACGGCAGCGGCGACAATGCAGATATTGTCCTCCTCCAGCCTGAATTCTTTGCAGTTAGGGCCACTGAGGGGCTCATGCTTGTCGGCAAAGAGGATGATGTTGCCAAGGCCATCCGAAAGAGTAATCGGGAGGGTGCACAAGAGGACTCAGTCGCGAAGGCCACACAGCTGGTCAAGGCATCTAGGACCACTGGACGCACCCTTAGTTTTGGCGAATGGGGGAAGGAGAATGGCCTGCTCACATTTCGAGGATGCATCTACGTTCTGAATCTATCAGACCTCCGTCGTCAGGTCATGGAGCAGCACCATGACTCAAAGATTGCAGGTGACCCCAGCTGATGGAAGACGCTGGAGCTAGTGTCGTGAAACTACTGGTGGCCCCAAATGTCGCGTTACATTGGCCGATACACCAGCACCTGCAACATGTGTCTCCAGACCAAGCCTCACTGCCAACTCCCAATTGGCAAGTTTCAGCCGCTCTCGGTTCCCGAGGGCTGATGGAAAGTGGTGTCGGTGGACTTCATCACCAAGCTGCCAGAATCGAACGGACACAATGCAATCATGAATGTCGTGGATTCGATGGAAAAGCGTGCCCATTTCCTGGCCATGCACATGACATGCACGGCGCTCGGAGCTGCTAACCTGTACTGACGGCACGTCTGGAAGCTGCACGGTTTTCCCAACGCTTTCATCTCTGACCAAGGGCCACAGTTTGTAGCTGAATTCACTTGGAAGCTGTATTGCCTTCTTGGGATAAAGCTATCTGCCTCAACTGCCTACCACCCGCAGACCGACAGACAGACAGACCAAGCACGTAAACCAGGAACTGGAGCAATGCTCTGGATGTGTTGCAATGAATGACAGAACAACTGGGAGGACCTGCCGCCCGATGCTGAGTTCAGCTACAATAACCATGTTCACTCAGCAACACAGCAAACCCAATTCTTGCTGGACACCGGTCAGCATCCATGCATGGGGTTTAAACCAAGGCATGCAACAGCAAAAAACAAATCAGTGGAGGAATTCATAGAGTCCACCCGGTCTTCCACATTGTGAAGCTAGTTCCTGCCATTGCAGATCTGAGTTCTGGTTGCTGACTGAACCTGCCCCCGCCTCCTGACATCATCGATGATAAGCCCCACTATGAGGTCGAAAAAGTGCTAGACAGCCATATATTTTGGTGGAAGAAACTACAGTATTGCATCCTCTGGAAGGGGTACAGCTACAAAGACGCCTCATGGGAACTCCGAGAGAACATTGCTGCCTAGTCCAACAGTTCCACTGAGACAACCCGGATGCCCCCAACACATATGGGGTCTGTTCACGCTCACACCAGCAGTTTTTGCCTCTGCCACTTGCATTGGGTTGACGGGAGTCTAGAAGGGGGGTGATGTCAGGAGAGGCCCGATGTTCCAGATGGGCTTCGTTCCAACCAGTGTCGCACTGAGTGGGGCACCAACTCATCTTGACCTGGCCAGTCGACCAGTCAATCTCCGGGTTATGCTCCTTGAGCCAGGTGTACCCGAGGATCATATCCTGCTTGCCAAGACTTGTGACGGCAAACAGAATGCGTTCGGTGTGGCCGTTGTAGCGTAGGATTGCTTCTACGACACCCTTAACACCTCTGGCCTCATTCGCAGTGCCGTCAACATTATAGACCAGGATGGTCTGGCTGAGAGCAGGTTGTGAGCTTGTGTCACTCCACAAAGCCCATGTCTAGGAGACCACCGGTAGCGCCAGTGTCTAGTAGGGCCAAAACCAAGATGGTTTGCTGCGTGTCGGTCATCTCTCATTCTACCTTGAGGTTTAGGGACCGACCGGTTGTTGCTGCTACCACCAGTCTTCAGGGCATGCACTTTTCCCACTTCGGGAGACCGCGGCGTGACACGTCTGAAGATCCAACAGAAAGGTCAGGGCCAACAAACAGTGCATTGTTGGAGTTGAGGAGGAGTACGTCTTTGTCAGTTGGGGCACTGGTAGAGGTAACAGCAACAATAAATTCATTAGCATGCTCTACAGTAAGGGGTGCGACCCGATTACAACTAAACGATGGGGGCTTACTGTTCACCTGTCGTGCGACTGAAAACCCTCTCCGACTGTCAGAGCCGGAGCATTGCCCAAGGCAGACTCAGGCAAGTGGTCATCTACCAGAGACACAGGAATGGGCTCGGCAGCTAGCGCATCTTGTCAGGCTAGCAGTTGCATGGCAAGCTCGTCAAGCTTGTCGTAGGACATTAATCAGACATCCCATCATTGCAGGCAGTTCCGGGTAAAGTGACTCTTGCTCTGGCAACGCTGGCAGATGACCTCTGTGGCCGATGCAGCTCTGAGCTTGTTGATGTCCATCGGAGTGCCCATAGAAAGCAGTCCTGGGGCCGTGACAGGGGGGGGGCCTAGTGTCGGCTGTGTGGGGGAGGGGAGGGGTGACAATGGGGGCCAACGGATGACTAACGGGGCATCGGAGTGAGGTACCAAGCTGACGCCGGAGCCGACGGTCGGTCCAGGACCTTGGCTGGAGCAGTGCACCTCACGAAGTCGGCCTCGGTGCGCATAATGAAATCCTGCACCCGAGCGGCTTCTATCCACTGTTTGACTAACTGGTCATTGGGGCGACTAGTGGCAATGGCCCTGAGAGACTGGGAGTAGGGCTGGTCAGAGACGGTCGGTTGCTCAGGCACAGGCAGCTTTTGCATCGGCTTCAGCTTGGGCTTCAGTTTGGGCCTGTGCCCTTGCTTTGGCAAGGATCTGAGTTTGAAGTCAGGCCAGATACCAGGGCAGTCTGGCTTGGTTAGTAGATATTGGCTCCATTGCCGGCAACAGTGCTGGTGGTACAGATGGTACAGGCTCAGGGGCAGGAGCCAAAGGAGGGGGTGTCAGTGTCAAATGAGCAACTAGGTGATTCAGAATGGTCGAGTTGGCGATGGGGGCAAACTGGTGGGCAGGATGGCAGCGTGCAATGATGGCAAGGTGCTCTGTGCACCGATGGGTTTGCTGACCTAGCCGGGTCTCTAAGTACCCTTGTTATGCTGTAAGGGCAACCTCAGGAAGCGGACAAGAATCACCCTGGCAAAGGGAATCTGAAGTTATATTGCATGTACAGTAAGGAACAAATATACTATGCACCTGGCAAAGGGAATCTGAAGATAACAAGAGTGGGGATTTCTTTGCCAGAGTGCCGGTTATATGAGGGGAAATGTACAGGTGATGCAACGAGGGCCGCACACAGATCATGCATGTTTGGACACACGCCTCATGTCAGAAGGCAAAAATAGGTAATAATCATAAGGTAAAAGGAATGACAAGAGACAAAAGACCAATATGTACATTGCACCAGTGCGAATGAGAGTATCGAGTGAAGGCGAGGGTGGTGGGTCCAATCCGGGTGCGGGGCAAGGTGTCAGAGACGTGCAGTCAGATTTCCGGAAGCCGATGTTGGGTCCCGATGTTGGGTCCAACTCGGTTGTCAGGAGTCCGGGACCCGAGACTCCCATAGAGGCTGGGCCTGACAGGTATGGTCGGGTGTCAGATTTGGTGTGTCCCCTGACAATGTCTGCACTTGGCAAAGTCCACTTGGAGTGGGCCCTAGGGTAAGCCACGGGTAAACCTGCCTGTATCTCAGCCACTACTCGTACCCGTACCCGCGCGGGTTTTTACCCGTAATCCCGCGGGTTTACCCGTCATTTTGAGCCCCAGAACGTCAAATTTGGCCCAGTATTGATTGAGATATGGTCAAAACAATGTAATTTTAATGTTTTGGCTATAACTCACTCAATTCTTAACCGATTTCGACGTTCCAGGGCTCATTTTGAAGGGCGCGGGTAGCCCGACGTCTACACGTACCCGTACCCGCGCGGGTAACCCTTACCCGTGACTTTCCCTAGGAGTGGCCGACCAGTGCTTTCATGGCCAAATATACATTACTTCTACTGGTGTATGGTCTAGAAGAGCTCTAATGATGTCCTACAGGCCATTTTGCGTCGATTTGAGTTCTCCTGGAGCTCCTATACAATGATCACGCATTTTTGGTAAAAAATCATTTTTTACATGGTTAATAACATTTTTTACATTGGCCCTCAAATCCAGACTGTTGAACGTTGATTACCTATTAGTTACACCACCAGGACTTTCATAAGCAGCCCTATTGGAGATGATGAAAACGCGCTTGCCAGTGGTTGATTACTTGCAATGCATCTTGCAGGCGATCGCACGTGATCAACGATCGCCGGAGTGATGAGCGATCGCCGGAGTGATCGCAGGATGAAAATGCCGGATTTTCCATTTTGGAATTGGAATTCAAGCAACCAACTACGTTACGTAAGTAAGTCAGGTAGATCGTAGGAAATACCTCGTCGGTCGTATCAGAGGAGGTCAAAGGAGAATTTACCGGAATGAAGGGCATGAGTGACGTGAGCGAGATGGGTAGGTAATGTAAGGGTGACTTTGGAAAGGAACGGGGGAGGCTGCTCTCATTTCCCTGATGCACTCGGTCATACTTAATATTTGCTTACATAATTTTATGTATTGACAATGATTAATGAGAACCACATGGTTGTCCCGTGACCAGACCCGGCAACAGCCGAGGACTGCAAGCCACCTGAACCTTATTGTGTTTACACGACAGAACCCAGGCCAAACAAGCGGCACCTACAAGTTCACCACCGTTTGCTCACCGACCTCGACATCCTCAAGACATGGTACGTCCCCTGCCGCGGTCCTGTCAGCCGTCCCGCTGACCCATCCCTCCCCGTCCTCCAGTCCCCTATCCAGAAAAAGGTTCCCCCGTCTGTTCACCAAGCATCTCGCGTTCATCTATACTGACCTGCCCCACTAGACGGGCGGCAAGACCCGCTCGGCGCTGCAGGACGTTGTCACTCGCGAGTACACCATCCACCTCCACAAGCGTGTTCACGGTCGCTCCTTCAAAAAGCGTGCCCCCTGGGCCGTCAAGTCCGTCATCGACTTTGCGCAGAAGACCATGGGCACCTCCGACGTCCGCATCGACCCCCGCCTCAACCAGGCTGTCTGGGCCCAGGGCATCAAGACTGTTCCCCATAGAATCCGTGTCAAGCTTGAGCGTGCGTCGTTGCGACCACTTTATCTGTGAGGGGAAGGAACTCATTTCTCGGATTATAGGGAAGCGCAATGACGACGAGAACGCGAAAGAGAAGCTCTTCACATACGTCTCGCACGTCCCCGTTACATCCTTCAAGGTGCGCCACCTTCCCCAGCCTCAGTCTTTCCCTTTTCACCGACTCCTCTCATGCGATCTTCACCTCTACAGGGCCTGCAAACCACTGTCATCGACGCAGAGTAGATTTGAAATCCCAACCTTGTTGTCTTCCGCATCACTATCCTGGCCTATTGTCACGTCGCCGTCGTCATCATCAGCATCTCGCGCCCCCCGCCCTTGCATGCCAGCCAGCTCATATGCACCATACCTATGCCTATGTTTGCCCGCCTCCAAAAAAAAGCATCCAACCCCTGCAGTCTGCGTGTCTGCCTCGTGTGATTCGGATGCTCTCTGTTTCGAATTTTGCACGTTCTGCTGTCATTGATTTTAGTTGGGTTCGCTAGCCTGTATATGTAGAGTTAGGGCCTGTTCTGCAACCGGGTGATGGAAGGTGAGGGAACGAAAAAGCCGGTGAAGGGCACGTGAAGACGCTTTGAGGTAGAGTGGTGCAGTGTTATCTTGACCTTTTTGACCGGGTCAATAGATTGACCTGGTCAATGGGTCTGACCTATTTGACCGGGTCAGTCAATAAAGGTCAATTGAGGCCAATGTCACGCCATTACATATATAGATGATCTGCATTTGGGAATGGCACCTCCAATGTCCGTTGCACTATCATGGATGTAGGCTCAACATCGAGCACCTCAGAGTGGGTGGAGAAGCCAGTGTATTGAAGAATTATGTATATACAGCTATGTTCTCAAGAGTACTGGTTAAAAATCATCACTCACTGCTGGGTGCGAGCACGCTTTCAGCCTCTTTGGCTTGGTCCACACAAAATACCGCAACAAGCTCAAGGCAGAGCAAGTTCACAAGATCGACAAACTGTCTCAAGCAGGAATTCGGACAACTTATTGATGACAAAACACCCTCAACAGTGCCTAATGATCCCACCAACTTCCGCAGAAGCTCACGCCGATGAACTCGAATCTGAACCTACCCCCGCAGCTGCCAGCACATCACAACCATCCACATCCAGCAGCTGTGGCCACAAAATATGCTTACAACACCCCTTTTCTTGGATAATAACAGGACAGGGTTAGGTTTCTACTAGCAGGGAGGTATTTGCATCATTGAAGAAGAGCTCCAGCGATGTGATGAAGATGACAATGAGCCAACAATGACCACGACGGCGGCCAGCACAGCTTGAGACTTGAGTTTGATTTTCTTTCTCTTTTTGTCTGCGACTTTTTTTATTACACTACTCACAACTTTTAGTGAGCTTGTGTCGTTCCATGAACCCGGTGTCCAGGAAGCAGCCCGTAGCGCTGGTGTCCAGCAGAGCCAAGACCGACAAGGTCTGTTGTGTGTCGATCGTCTCTAGTTCTACCTTGAGATCCAGGGATCGCTCGGTGGTGGCGGCTACTACTAGTCTTCGGGGCATGCGTTTTTCCCATTTCGGGAGGCCGCGGCGTGAGGGGTCCGGAGCCCCGACGAGGGCGTCGGGGCCGGCGACCGAGGATGCTACTTCCAGGTCTGAGTGGGGTACGTCTTCGTCGGTCGGGGCACCAGTAGAGGTAGCGGCAACGATGATTTCATTAGCGTGCTCTACAGTAAGGGGTGCGAACCGATTACGACTAAACGACGGGGGCGTACTGTTCACCCGTCGTAAGACTGAAAACCCTCTCCGACCGTCGGAGCCGGGGCTTCGCCTGCAGCGGACCCGGGCGACGGGTCCTCTGGTAAGGCTGCGGGGGGGGACTCGGCTGCTAGCGCATCTTGTCGGGCTAGCAGTTGCATGGCCAGCTCGTCCAACTCATCGTCGAACATCAACCGGACGTCCCATCGCTTGGGGCAGTCTCGGGCGAAGTGGCCCTTGTTCTGGCACCGCCGACAGACAATTTCCGCCGCCGAGGCGGCCCGAAGTTTGTCGATGTCCATCGGAACGCCCATGGGGAGCGGTCGGGGGGCAGCGACAGGGGCGGGAGCAGGTACCGGTCGGGCTTGTGGAGCGACCGGGGT
>JABCKJ010000481.1:0-14969 GCA_018850815.1 Asterophora lycoperdoides
GGGGGGGTGGGGGGGGGGGGTGGGGGGGGGGGGGGGGGGGGGGGGGTGGGGGGGGAGATGGTTTGGGATGGGGGGGATTTGGATGGGGATGGGGAAATGGACGCAGAGGGCGACCTCGACCCCGAGGCGTACGCGCACGACCCGGGGTTCAATGCCGAGCTGTCCTCGGCGCTCGTGCGCTCCCGCAGTGGTGGGAGGACGCGCGGGCCAGGACAAGCACAGGGGGGGCGGGAGCTTGCGTTTTATGTGCCCCCGCCGCCGCCGCCGCCTGTGCCGTTTGGTGGGGTGCGTGGGGAGGGGGAGGTGCGTGGGGATGCGGGTGGGGATGGGGAGGGGGATGCGGGTGGGGGGATCAGACAGGAGAGCGGAGGCAGGGGAGAGAGAGAAGGGAGGGACGTGCCGCCGCATTTGGGTTTGCCGCAGCCGCTTGCGGTGGCGGTGGGAGCGGGAATGGGAATGGGAATGGGGACGGGGAAGGAGCTGCTGCCCCCACCATCCGCGTCCGCATCCGCATCCGCACCCACACCTACACGTCCGTCTACGCCTGGGCCACGCGCGTCCGCCGCCCAAGCTCAGGTGCAAGTACAAGTACCCACGCGTCCTGCCACGCCCTCGCCCTCCCCCTCGCACACCGCCGCCCCACCCGCCTACCCCCCCGCCCACGCCCACGCGTACGGGTACGCATACCCCTACGACACCGCGGCGGCGGCGGCGGCAGCGCCGATCCTGCCTGTGCCCCCGCCGCGGCTCGCGTCGATCCCCGTGCACGCGCTGCGGCAGAACGAGATTGGCGCGGTGGGGCTTACGGGGCGGGGGACGCCGATTGATCGGGGGCGGGGGGCGCAGTGGGTGCTTGGGCTTGGGGGTGCGTTTGGAGTTGGAGGGAGTGGGGGGAGGGGGAGGAGTGGGGGTGTGGGTGTAGCGGAGAGAGGTGGGGGAAGAGAGAGGGAGAGGGAGAGGGGGGTGACGGTGGGTGGGAAGGGTACGGAGAGGAGGCCCGGGATGGGTATGGGGATGGGGGTGGGCATGGGGAGGCCGGGGGAGTATAGGCCGCAGCTGCAGCCGCTGGTGCTCCCTCATCGGCCTGGTGCTGGTGATATCGGCGCGGGGAACGGGACGCCTGCCAACTCGCCTACGACGCCGACTGCGAGCGGTGGTGACGCGGGCGGCGAGTCCGACCAGGGTGTGTGGGATAGTTTTTTGGAGAGTTTTAGGAGGGAGCCGGAGGGGGGGGGTAGTAGTAGTAGTGGGGGTGGTGGTGGTGGGGGGATGGAGATGGAGATGGACGTGGACGTGGACGACCCCCACGCGGGCGCGGGAGGAAGCACCTCGCAGGAGCAGGGGCAGGGGCAGACGCTCAGTCTCGACCTCGTCCCCCCGCCGTCGTCGCCGTCCCTCGACCTCCTCGGCAACATGAACATGAACAACATGGCGATGGGGCTCGGACTCGCGCCGTCACCAGGCCCAGGCGCAGGATCCACCGCTCCTCCGACCCTACCCGGCCATAATCACCTCTTTGACGACCCGCTCGTGGGGAACCTTGGTATGAACATGGGCATGGGCGTGGGCATGGGCGTGGGGCTCGGCGGACTGGGTATGATGGGCATGGGCATGGACGCGGTGAACATGAACATGGAGATGGGGATGGGGATGTTCAATATGGGGCTGGGCGTTGGCGTGGGTATTGGGGTGGCGGTGGGTGTGGGCGTAGGCGTGGGTGTGGGTGCGGGGTGGACGAGCCCGGTGCTTGGGGCGGAGAGGGAGGGCGCGGGGGGGAGCATGGAGTTTGAGCCGGGCCCGACGAGCACGCTTAGCTTTGCGCTGGGGTGAACGGACGTAGGCAGCAGACATGCTCGCGGTCTCCTTTTTCGGCGTCGACGCTGCCCTCGGCAACATGAACATGGAGCTCGGGCCCGGACGTTCGCTCCTCGCTCTCACCTGCCCCCGTGCGCCCTCTTGGTCCGTGCCCTGTGAATGTCGGGATGGACATGGGCATGCATGGGTCACGGCACGGTCGAGCCCAATGCCACCGCCCCTGTCGCCGCCGGAGAGGGAGAGTGCGGCGGCGGCGGGGAGCATAGAATTTGCGTTGAACCCCGCGCGCTTGGTGTATTGCGTTTTTCTTTTCTTTTCTTTTCCTTCTTCTTTCCTCTTTCAACAACCAACGGTCTTCAGGGAGTCTCTCGCTCGGTATATCCTATCTATTTATCTCTCTGTCATATCCATCCCCCTCCAGCTTTCTCACATATCCGGAATCCGCTTGCTATATAGATATCCATTCCCTTTCTCCTCTTCCTCTTCTCGCCTTGCTTTGCTTTGCTCCTCGTACTGATCCCTGTACATGTGTTATTGGCTGGCTATTGTACTTGTACCATACGGTGTAGCGCTTGTATTGACTGCTGGGTAAATCTCACCTACTCCTCCACTCTCCACTCTCCGCATTAATTAATTTCAGTGCGTGTATATCCATCCTTCCGCTGCGTTTATAGGTGATTCCGTTCGGTAATTCCGTCGCAGAGATTCGGATAACCACGGACCTCAAAGCAGCGCATGCAAGATCATTCTAGGGTGCCACCATCACTGGCCGATCTGTCGCCATGCAGCGTGCACCGTCTTCAGGCGCAGCAGCAGCTTCCTCCACCATATCTGCGCTCCCGTCTTCGAATCAGCCTGCTCTGCCTTCGTGCTCCTAGGAGAGCGATTATGCAGCTGCGTGACGGAGGGCGCGCGGGGAGGCAGGGGGGACGGGCTAGGTGAGTCGGAGGAGTACACCGACCCAGGGGACTCGCGTCCAGACACAGGACGCATGCCCAAATCTTTCTCGATACCCGTGGCGAGCTTGCAAATCGTGTCCTCGGGGGACATGGTCACGGTGGGCATCGCTGCCGCGGGGGGTGTGGGTGTGACGTTCCGGTAAAAGGAAGGTTTGGCGACAGCAACGGGGGCGGCGGCGGGGAGTTGGCCCGCAGTGGTGGTGGCCACCGCCGACGCCGTGGATGGTTGTGAGCCGGAGGAGACGCCGCGGCTCAGGATGACCTCGATGAAGGAATCCCATTCCGCCGAATTCTCTGTGCTGCTGAGGCCCTCGATCTGGAGGACGGGCGACGAACAAAACATGGCGGGGTCGATGACGAACGAGCGGCTTCTCTTGAAGTTGCGCGTTGGGCTGAGCGCCGACGAGCGGAGGTTGGGGATACACATAGTACTACAGTATGATGATATGGGGGCGGTGTTGGCGTGATTAGATCTCAACCATGGATGGGTTACTTATTGCGGTGACGAGAATGGATGGTTTGGGGCTCAGTGATACTTCGGTACTGAGGATGTATGGTTGGGGCTGCGCGGAGGAGTTCTGGGGATACCCGCCGGAACAAAACATATGTCCTCGTCACATCTGGTAGAACTGTTGTCTGCGGTATGATCATCTCTGAGAGCGCCCCCGCTGTGGACTGCACCAGACCTGGGCGCACAACGACGCGTCCGCACATCATGACGCCACGTACTACGCGGACAATTGAAACACACCGGAATATCAAGCAAGATCATCCATCATTTTTATTCAAGGCTACGTCACATCATTATTGAGAATTCATGCTACAGGTTCAAAGGGCGAGTACATACATACTGACTACGACGTTGACAGAAATGACGTTGACAGAAAGTCCAGCTGCCACCTGACGATTTCTGCTGCAGACGTCCACGGCCGTGTACGACTGGATAGTTAGTAGCACGTCTGTATCGTGTCGATACATGTCAGTATCACGTCCAATAGGAAGAAATTTTGAACACGACTTGCACATTGAGAGTGGTGAGCATGGCGCACTGCTCTGCCATCAAACGCACTTCTTCGACTATCTCTTGCAAGTTGGACCGTCATCCGACCCTCAATAAGAGAGTTTAAATGGAGTCCAAATAATAGACCTACGATTTGTGGTTCAAGGACCGATGATAGTTCCCTCTATGAGAGAGACTCACAAGTATTAAGCAGAGCTGAATTCAAATCCCGCAGGCGCGATTCGCGAATGTGCCAAGAATAGTTTGCCATCAGGCTTCTTTCCCCAAGTGTTCACCCTTCGCGTTCATCTTGTGCTACTTACCTCTCGTCGCATCCCCCTGATTATATGGAGGTCAAGCATGCCTAGGCTATACTAGCCGCTCTTTTTTGCTTTCCTTTGAAACCCGATCTCTCGTCGACGCTTTAATTCCACAACAAGAGCTATCCATCAACTAGTACCTTCAACAGCAACTTGGAGGGCCGAGAAGGGATTTGAGCATGGTTTTTTGCAAAGATATACTAGGCTGGATATAGGTGCTTAAATAAAAGATATCTAGGCCAATTCGATGGCTAGACGTCGCTAGACAGTACTTAGTCGAGTGGGACAGACGAACAGGGACGAACAAATGTCCGATCAGCGGTGATGGCGATATTGTTTGTTCCATTGCAAGCTTTTCTTTCCCATTACCACCACCGCTTTTCTTCGGAACCACTCTGAACGTTGGACATCTACGTCGTCTGCCTTTGGTAGGTTCAGCTGAATTCTAGAGGCTCTTGTTGGCAATGGCCTCTTCTCCAACTCGCGTTCATGATGGCCCACCGGAAAGTGACGCCCGACGGGCATTCGGTGATGCACTGGCAGGGCCTCCTTCTGCAGATTAACCTTGCCAAACACCTGCTTGTCTAAATAACATCAAGGTATTTACGATTGAGACACCCTCCACCTACCCCTTAGTTGGCAAGTGCACATGATCGCCTTCCACCGACCTCGCTCCCTGCGTGGGCCTTTCGTGCGTGGCCCAGCCCTCTGTCCATCTTCCACTTCAAATTCAAGACGCGTTTCGCGAGGTCAGGTCAAAAACCTTGGCGGACACGTGTGTTGTATGATCATGATTCTCGTGGCTGTCGTCGAACCCAAACGGCTACTTCCCGGGTTTCTTGCACGTAATGAACCCCTCTGGCTTTATTGGTCATTGGTTGCCTCTGTCCAGCTCTGTCCGCGCCAGAAGGTTGAAACTCTCCACCATAAAGCCTGGTAAAAGCTTCACCTTGAACTTTAAAGCATCGGAACGCCACCCTACTTGTCATGCTCTCTTTTGCCGTCGCCTTGAAGGCCAACGCTCCCTTTATGAAGCAGCCCATAAGTACCACCAACCCTGCATACAACCTTTCCGTCTTACTGCGACTGTGCCTATGCCACATTGCGCGCACCGAACTTCTCCCGCACCTCCAAGGATCATTAATCATTCCTCGCTCTTCCACCCCAGAAGTAGTAGCGACGTAATCGCCGTGCTCCATCATGTTTCCAGAACACGAATGCTCATAAAATTTCCGAGTACTCCGTGGCCTACGACGCCGCTTTGATTCTTTCATTTTGCCTCCTCCTCGTTGTTGCCTCAGCCTCCCTTGCTCCAGCGAAGCCCCACCTTTGTTCCCTGCACATACCCGCCTCTCTCGATTCCTAGAAGACGGTGCTGGTACGAGCACGAGCCCCAGGGATCCTCAGAACAACACTGCACTGACAGAACATAGCGTATATCGCAGAAGGCATCATGGCGGGATTGTAAGTAAAGTAACCCCAATATCCCCGCCAGCTGGGGGGACAAACCTCCGTTTAACGCTCACGTCTTCCAGGGTCGATCCAAAGGTCATAAACGACGCTATAGCAGCTGCGCAAGCGAAAGCGACGACAATCTCCCTGCGTGAGTCCGACGGAGACGATGCAACCGTCCATGGGTTACTCGTACAGGATACCACCGTCGATATCCCCACCTTCGAGGGTTTTACCGAGTTCGAACTTGACCTCTCCTGCCTCTCGCCCCCTGCCTCTCCCCCCGCGTCCATCTACAGCGACGCCCGTTCCGCCTCTCCGACAGCCTCACCAAGGCATTCGTTGTCCCTGCACTCCGTCTCGACGTCGCAATCTCGCGGAGATTCTCCTCGAAAAGAGACAGTGTCCTCCCACCTCTCCCATGTCGCTTCCAGCTCTGCCGTGCGGGGCTCCTGGCCCCTCATGCGCTACGTCGGGCGCGGAACACCTATCGACCGCAACAGGCGCATCGAATGGGGCGGCGTCGGGCCGGACGATATCGGCGAGGACGGTGTCCTCTTCTCCACGGTGCGCTCAACGTCTTTGGACTCGGCCATGCGGCCCTCCCCATCCCAGCGCTCCGCGTCACCCGAGTGGAGTATCCTCAACCGCCGCCCGTCGACGCTCCCGGCGCGCAACAAGAGCCGCTCGTTCGCGATCGACCCGCCCATGCCCTCGCCCGCTATCCAGATCGAGGGCCTCGGCGCTGAGAACCCCGGAGAATGGGATTCGTTCATGGAGACCGTCCTGAGCGTCTCCTCCGGCTCACCACCTGCGGCAGCGTCCACCTCTGCATCGACGTCTCAACTCCCAGCCGCCCAAGTCGCTCTCGCCGAGTCCTCCTTGGACCTGACCGCCAAACCCACCCTGGCGGCGGCGGCGGGACCGGGAATGCCCATCCTGTCCCCCGAAGAAATCCGCAAGCTCGACACGGGCATCGAGATGGATCTCGGCATCGACGCCGCGCTGGACCTCGGGCTGGGATATCGCGGCGGGACGAACTGGTTCGAACTTGGCATGCGCCCTGCGTCCGGATCTGGACGCGAGTCCCCCGGGTCGGTGTATTCTTCGCAGCCGCCCAGCCGGTCCCCATCCCCGCAGCCGTCCCGTGCGCCCTCCATCACACCAATGGATAATCGCTCCACTACGAGCACGAAGGCGGGGCAGGAGGTGGCCCGGGGGCTGGACTCGAAGACGGGGACTGGGGCGCAGGTGTGGTGGAGGAAGCTGCTGCGCCGCTTGAAGAGGGTGCATATGTTGCTTGGCTCGCATTGAATCTTTCCGTTCTCTCGTTGGAGGTGCTTTTGGACGTGGATAGGATACATACTTTGACCGAATCTGCTTGCGCCGCACTATACTATTGCATACCACATTGACTGCTTTGGATGCTCCTGGTTTCCAGTCTTTTTTGCGACCTTTGGCTGTCGACATACACACTCCTTCACCTCTGTCTCTTTTCACCGCTGCTATGCTGGTTCACAATCCTTCCCACAGTTCGCTGTTTATGATATC
The DNA here is from genome assembly GCA_018850815.1 of Asterophora lycoperdoides. NCBI lineage: Eukaryota > Fungi > Basidiomycota > Agaricomycetes > Agaricales > Lyophyllaceae > Asterophora > Asterophora lycoperdoides. The sequence continues at coordinate 7,098 of JABCKJ010000481.1, forward strand.
TGCTATGATGACAATATATATTCACGGTGGGAAATTTCATTTGCTCCCAGATCCGTTCAATCATCTCGGGACGTGTTTGAGCACAAGTAAGTAACAAAACTATGAAAGATAGTTGTGTATAGTAACCCCATAAGATTACTGCGAAGAAATCAGCTGAGGATTGGTGTAATGATAGAACAAGGGGCAGACGCAAACGAGAGAAAGGTGGGATACTCGCGATGAGTTGATCCGCGTAATTTTGCCAGGCCGCAGCCACCGCCTTGCAGCATTGAGAAGCTATATGATGGGCGGTGATGCATGTAGAATTTGGATGTTTATTTCCAGTATCCATAACCTTGAAGAGAGATGCAAGGATCGTCATTGACGCCACTCTCCACGATCGGCAGTCGACGCCTTGGAGTGTTATGTGGCTTTGGCGTGCTTGCTGGAAATCGGCTACATCACTCATCACAGTTGTCCAGTGATGGTGGTATGGTATCTTAGAAGATTCTCAGAGTGCATAAACTAGAAGATCTTTCTAATAGACGTACCCATAAACGAAGTAGCTCTGGAGAGACAGCGTTGCTGACCGTGCGCTCAGATAAACCTGCTAAAGTAACAAACGGTGCAGCCTTGTTGGCTAATGCCGGGTAACCATGCTTGAGAGAGTAGTCTAAAACGGCGATAGCGTTGTCCGGAAGTCCCTTCCTGCACAACATCGTCAGAGAAGAATAATTTAGAGAGTTCGTTTAATCATAAACGAACGTCATGAGCATAGCATTCTACACAGCTGTTTTCCGGTGTGAACCTGATACTTCTCCACTGCCTGATGCCAGGGTATCGTCCAGGATGGGAATGAGTCGCGGATATACGAATCGGAACATGAGATCCAAGGTGTTTGCGTTTTCCGTCAGATCGACGATGGCGCCTTGGGGCGACAGCTCCGGCCTCACTAGCGGGAATCCGTCGGTGTTGATGTCAAGGTTCTTCGAGTGGATATGGAACAGGACACCGTCGGAGGATCGGAAAACGACGTCGGCGTCGGCGGCGTTGACTATGATTCACAAAGATCGGGAAGATCAACATTGCCTGTCGACGGCCTCGCAGCGCACAGTTTAAGCTAAAAGCGCACGCACATTCAGAAGATGTCTTAGTTTCTTGTCCCCGACCTTCAGCAGGTTCCGGCGAGGATGAATCCATTGGTCTTCAGTCGAGCCAATAATTCGTAAAAGCAAGGGGCTAGTGTGCTTCTGGTGCGAAGCAAAACCTGTTTCCCTAAATGCGGCGCCTCGAGGACAGGTCACTTTGTCGAGCGTCTATTAACGAGTCACGACTTCTCCGAAGCAACAGAAAACACGCACCTGGCCGGCGACGTGACGGCTTTGGCTTCAATCTACATTCTCCTGATCCTCGAAAGCGTCCGAACGCACCCCGGGCTTCGACCTTGACATCAAATATCTGCACAAACTAAGTTTGGTGGTCTGACACCAAGAGGGAGGCAAGAGCGAAATTTCTGATACTGACCTTGTCTGACACCGTGGAGAATGTATTTAGAAGATTAAGATTATGGCCTGGGGCCTGGACATCCCCACCAGGCCCCCCACCACAACGATTCCAGACCGTCTGATAGCCGCTCGAGATTTCACAGGCATCACAATCGCGATCCATCTTAACTTCCAGCTAACCAAAGCCATCAGTATTTCCTGGGCTCTGTATTCATATGTGGCGGCACGTCGGCCAGAACTTGAAGTGTGCGGTACGGTCTGCTTGATTTTCCATTATCAAAACTGTGACATTTTTGTCATGAACACATATAGGTAGGTATACATGTAAAATTCACACAGCCGATGAAGCTTAGTAACTTACGTCGAGGCGCAAGGCTCTGATACCAAAGATGCCGCCGATGGGAGATGTAGAACTCGCGTATGGACTGCTCTTGAAGCTGCAGTTGAAAAAAAATTATCTGAAGAGACAAAAAATAAGTTGGGGGCACGACATCGATGCGATTCAACTCCACGATTGAAGAAGGGAAATTTCGACGCGATGTATCATTCCAGCTAGTATTGCCCGTCGCCTGCCCTGCGATGCACACAGGGGGGTGATAGAAACACAAAAAAGTGAGGGTGAGGGGTTACGGACACGTGAAGGGCTAGATCGATTCCAGGAGAAAGCCAGGTTAACCGGCCATTCTCAGCTTCGGTAGTGGCAGCGCCAAAAAAAAAAATCCCTTCCGCACAACCGTATGCGCTGCGCCTCAGAGGCAGACGGAAAAAGTCTTATCCAAAGCCACGACTCGGAGGAGGGTCCCTGTGGTTGCTATGCCATCAATTGTCCGTCGGCGTAAGTGGGGGTTCACAGGACGAGCGAAAAACCACTACGTCCTGGTGTAAGCACGAAATCTGTTCAGGAAGGCACAGGAAAAATTATGACATACCTATTGTCGCGGGTATAGTTATTGGTATAGTTATATCCAGATCCGTGAAGCAAGAAGGGTAGGCCGTCATGCACCAAGACGTCGACGGGTTGTTGTGCGCAAAGTTTGGCCGGTGAGTAAAATACCAGGATGGGTGGCACCACGCCCGCCAGAATGGAAACAAATGGATATTACTGAAAGCCATACATACCTGACAACCCACGCAGCTGCATTGTGAGATGTTTAGAGCCTGGAAAAAACGCAACAATGCGCAAAATGGGTGATGGGCACGTGTAGATGGCCAGGCCGATAAACGAACGGGGGTAGACATGGGCGCCGGGGACAATGTGCACCCCGAAATGAATGCTCAGGCCGCGATCCTCCTTCGCTTGGCCTCCTTACCTCCCTTCCACAATACTTCATCCCTTCTGAACTCAACCACCACCATCGATATCGTTCTCTGTGTTGTCCTGCGCTCATCATGGCTGTGCTACGCCCTCGCCGTTCCGATGCGCACCAGACCCAGATGAGCATCCCGCCACAGCCAATGCCACCAGCGACGGCGCCGTGCCCCCGCATCCCCCCAAACATCTCTTTGACGGCAGAGGGGCCCCTGCCCACTTCCGGCAGCGCCAGCGATGCCACAGTCGGCACAGTAGCCACTCAACCCATTAAGCGAAAGAATATCATGTCTCGAGAGGAGCGAAGAAAGCAGCTGGAGGACGACCCCTGGACTGATGTCGTCCTCCCCAAGAGTGTTGTCTGCAAGGCCTGCATGCAAACGATCTGCATGGACAAGCGATCGGACTACTATAAAGGCCTGTGGATCAAGCACCGGGACAAGTGCAAGACGATTCTGCAGCTGACTGGACAAGAGATCCCCCAGGTATGTGCGCGCTCGGAGTATAATCGAGCATAGAACGGAGCACCGCTGACTGGAGTCGTTGATTATTTCTGTTTGATCTGTAGAGAAAGCCGAGGACGACGAAGAATAAGGCTACGACAGCCCCTGCTGCCAAGGCGTCTGTTCTCGGGAAGGCTAGGACTCGACAGAGGTCAGAAGACGCAGGCCACGCCGTGTCTGCAGATGGCGGCAACGACGGACGAGAACACTCCGCCACCCATGGTATTGTCGTTCATGAATCCATGACAGAGTCGCACTCGGCGAGCCGCGACGGGAGGCAGCTTACTGGGGGTCTTCCAGGTGATCGCCTGGTGTCCTTTTGGGCCGCCACGCACGATAACGCCGATCATCGTGGCGCCACAGCTTCCCTCTCATCGAGCAATAGCCCCTGGAGTCCATATACCCCGTGCCTAGAGACGCCGCGCAGTTCACTAGCCCCGATGTCATCGACCGACGACGCGCCAGAGAAACAGGTCCACTGGACCCAGCGCTTATGCCACCCTGAGAACCTCAGCCCCCGTTCGGTTCTCGAGACTCTTCCCGCAGACACATTCAGGCTCATCGACAACGGCGTCCGCACACAGCATATCCCAGAGGGCGCAGATCGTCTCCCAGGGTATAATAAAGCAGATTGGGCAGGGTACAACGAGCGCACGCGTACTTGGGCCCAGCAGCAGCACCACAGCATCCCTCAGAACTATACACCGGCGCCGTACACCCATAGCGGCCTCATCGGCCCAGGCTGTCCCGGGCAAAGCTTCGCGCAGGTGCCCCACACAGCCAGCCATGCCCACCCTGGTATCGGCGCTACCCAGTGGGGACGATTTCCCCGTGATTCCGTGGATCGTGAACGACGGCCCTTCGCAGCGGGTAAGCATATTCGTCATCATCATCAGTAGTGTATACAGACTGACCGCGTCCACACACCTGTAGGTCATCCGGGAGCTTACCCCCTGTACCATTTCTCCAGCCAACGCGAACGCGACACGGAGTACGACTGCGGATCTGACACCACGGAGGCGCAGGTAGTCCACGCTCCTCCCGTCGACCAGGACGTCCTGGATGGTGCCCGGTGCCTTGTAGCGTTCGCACAAAGGACGCGCGAGAGGAACTAGCGCCAAGAGCACCTCTAAGGGACAATATATGTGCCAGAGCAGGAGATAGGAGCCTGAGAGATGGATATGGACATTCCGCAGCACCATTGAGTTATTTTTCATTACCAGAGTTACTGTATTTCTACAATTGTCATCTATTAGGTCTCAGAGTCAGCGCACTGTTCGAATAAATCCGCGTTTGACATACGTTTTTTTTGTTGTTATACGATATCGTTAATTGAAGTCCCTTGTATGACGACGTTTGCTATGGGCAGAACGTGTCGCGAGGGTGGTGTGAGCTCCTGGACGGTCAGTTGGTTGTTGGCGGGCAACAAGTTTTGTGATTGAACAGGATTGAACCACCAACACCGTGACCATTTCGTTACTATCTCCTCTGTCTCATGCTCATGCTCATCGACATGCCTCACTGCCAGCCTGCGAATCCGTGTGAATCCCGTGTAAATCCTGTGTGGTATCCTGAACCTGCGAGGTGAGTAATTACTGTGAAGTTTTAAATCTTGAAGTCTGTTGGTTTACAGGTCCGTTCATTTGCAGTATGCGGTATCTATCTCAACCTTGAGCTGCCCTACGAAGATATGCGATGTCTCTGGCTGAGCTTTCCTTGGTGCCTTTATTACGGACGGAGAATGACACGCGCCAAACGACTGACCGAACCGAATCGTTGCAATTCCAAGAAAGGTCTCTGCCGACTACGCAACCACGCTCTGCGCCTGCCAACTCAGCATCATGCAATCGCAGCATCGAGCGTCTGCCGTTGGTGAAGTTATGCGCATGGATGAGCCCAAGGCTGTCAAAGGTATGTGTTCCATCGTCGTATGCTTCGTCCGTAATTTCAATATGTCTCCTTTGTTGTCAGAAAATCCCAGTCCCCTGATATCCAACCATCGCAACCACTTTCACGATCTTACATGTCAACCACCGTCTCGCGGTTGACCCCGTCTTTTCCAAGCGCCCACAATCTCCCACCCAAGCGCCACCGAAGCTTCCACCATTTGCCTCCCAAACCAAACCCTTGGATGATGAATACCCTCACCCGGAGCTCGCAGCGAAATTAGGGGGGGCTGACTACCTTGCCTCCCGTCATGCGTCGCAGAACATCCCCTCTCTACCAGGAGAGCCGAAGCCACATCGATATCGATCGAGTAAGGCTAACGCTCTCGCACTCAGCGGAGGGTGCGCAAGAAGAGAGGAAAAGTGCTTTAAGAGGCGTTAGGTCACTCTCTGTACCAAAGGCACGACCAAGGGACGGCAGTCGAATTGGGGTGCCCCAAATCCAATGCACCAGAAATGGCAAGTTTTTCGCCGAGCAAAACCCCACAACTCCCCTCTGCCCTTTTTGTTTTTTGTTTTCCTGGCGCAAACAGATTCAACATGCAAAGTACCTCCGATGATGTGGTGTGACAAGCAATCGCTCATTCGAACCTGCGGCAGACACTGATATCTTCTCAGGTAGTTGTGAAAGAAGACCGTGATAATACTGTCTCACTTGTAGGGGAAGTGGATGCCACAGGTGTCGGCGACCAACCAGGTGTGCATGCGAGCAATGTACGACAAGATTGCGGGCCAAGCGCCACAAGCGCCGCATCTTTCACCCATCTCCCAGTCGAGGTCCTCATTGAAATCCTCATCCTTGCCCTTCCGACCAAGTCTGACTCGCCATACGTATCCCAAACGCTTCAGCTCAGCCACGTCTGCTCACCCTGGGAGCGTTGTGCTCGACTGCCCCAATTTCTGGTCGACTTTGGTGATTGACTTGGATGGCTATAAAGCTACTCGAGACCCAGCAGACTTGAACAACCTCCCCGAGTTATGGTTCCGGCGTGCAAAGTCTCGCCCACTTTCAATCACGCTCATCGAAAGAAATTCATCTAGATGCAATCCGCATTTTCCTTTGATCTTCTTTTCCTTGCTAAGGAACCTCGAATACTTTCTCGACCGCATGGAGGAGATCGATCTCAATGTCAGCGGCCGTGGCATACAAGAGCCGATCCCGACAATCCTCAGTGCCTTTCTCCCAATGCTCACCTCCCTCACCCTCCGTTCTCAGGCCCCAATTGGACAAGAAGTTCATGTTCTGCTCTGCGAGCTGTCACCATCTCCCTTCCCGACAAATCCATCGATTGCATGGGTTTCTTTCCTTGAAGCCCATTGACTGCCCTACACATTTGTACACCTATCCATGTCGGGATGTTTCACAGCATCTTCCGCGAATGCCCCGCCCTCGAAAGGGCCTCGTTGATCACCTCCGATACCGCGTGGAGTTCACTGGATTCCGACGACGAGGAAGAAGTTCTAGGAGTTCTTCTTGTCCTTGAGCACCTTTCGCTCTTCAGGCTCATTCTCGTAAATTACGCCCGAATTTCATTCTTCCGGAGTTCATATTCCCCGCTCTCCGCACATTCGAAGTCGGCGGTGAAACGCCGGGAGAACCTCTCTCTTATACGATCCATCCGAGAGTCAACAGTGACTCTCTCCGTTGCCTGCTTCTCTCCGACATCATGGTAGATCTAGATGCGCTATGCTCATTCCTCCGAGTCGCGACTTGTCGCTCCTTGGAGAAGCTGACGATTGATCTTCCTGAAATCGAGCCAGACGTCTTATTCACCACCCTTACGCGCAGTGCGTTGCCGAACCTCGTCGAGTTCGCCGTCTCCGCGAGACTTGAACACGAAGCAGCAGAGGATCAACCGATGATCGCGCCGTTTTGCAACCTTCTTCAGTCGTGGTGTTGCGACCCCCGACGACAGCGAAGATTGGAGGTGGTGAGGTTGTGCATCCACTACATTCAGATGCACGACTTCGATTTCGCGAACAAAAACGACAACGACGAGGAAGCCCCAGAAATTGCAGGCGCATTTCGCAACAAAAGTGACAATGAGGAGGAAGTCCCAGAAATTGCAGGCGACCTTCGCAATCGGATGCGTGACTGCATCTACGACCCGGACATCCATCCAGAGGGTTTTCGACTCGTCTCGCTGGAGCTGAGCAAGGACTTCCAATTTTCGGAAATGTTCTCTTCCTACATATAGAGGATAATACACGTATTTTAGTCTGCATGAGGTGCGGTTGACTGTCGGGCTTGTTGTCGACTGCCAACGAACAAACAGTAGCTACAGAACTCAGAAGGGACCCGGGCGTCGGGATCTCGCTCGCCGTATAGTGAGGGCAAGGAGAGTCTGAGCGTTTCTTGGTAGTAGGCACTGCCCCAGGATTCAGTTCACTGAATACAGCTCGTGAATCGCGGCGTGCAGTTCGTCTGCCACGATGACACATGATCAGGAGCAATCTCTGGACGATATGATGAATCGAGAGATTACCTTCAATAATCTGGGCGGAGCTGCGCGGAGGGTATTACTGCGGCTGGGTTACAAAAACTTGGTGAAAGGGGGTATGTCGGCGATCCGCGAGACGAAGTCTTGTTGCCACCGTGCTGAGTCGTCTTTGCAACAGATTGACGCGTA